>VKOC01000006.1:4306926-4318803 GCA_009364415.1 Spea multiplicata
ATAGATAGATATATAGATATATATATATAGTGTGGCAATAGCTAGTAGGAAGACCATTGTGTAGCAAACAAAGAGAAACAAAACTTAACAAAAACAGAGATAATTTAATGGGGAGGACTAGTTTGTAGGACAGTCAATCCCTCTGCCCCTCTTTCTGTCACTGATGCCCTTCTTCTCTGTGTTGGCTGGGTATGAATGTATCTACAGTACATCCCAAAGCCAAAATAATAATTCCTAATCAAGGCATCTGAATGATCAACAACTTCTACATATCATCAGGACCCAATCAACTCATCCCCATCCAAGCCATCATCTCATATCGTTTCACTTCCCCCTCAGCCACAGACTAGATTGTAAGCTCACAGGAACAGGGCCATCTTGTCCCTTTGTACCGGTTGTTGTGATTTTAAATTATGCCACTGATTGTAACAGTGCTACAGAATCTGCTGGCGCTATATAAATAATGTAATAATGTAGTGTGGAATAGAAGCAATAAAAAATAGGTTAATAAGTCACACCTCTAACAACACAAAAATAAAGTATACATCTTCGCATATCTTCCAAGCTCCCCACTGGCACTTTTGCTGATAGTGGGGATCATGGGCCGGGTAGGGAGATCAGATTGCCCCTGACCGACCCACTGAGCTGTGAAATAAATCAAAGTCTGTGCTTTTGTTGTGCAGACCTCAATTGTATCCCCCACATGGACATACATCACGACATGCTTCAATATGACATCATAACCCAGCGTTCTGTTTCAATACATCACAGAATAGTAAGGTAGGTTGATTGTCCTGCCCTTGCTCCGATCTATGTCCAAACCAGCTCTAACCTTGGCCCATAACAAAGGGTCTCCCACTTGGTTGAGCATGGTAGGAGTTATGCACCGACCATAATGGAGTTCTCTATTTGATGCTCAGGCATTTTTTTTAAACCTTTTAGGGTATATTTAATTTTGTTATGAGGCCATCCGCCAAAACAAGAAGATTTCAATTGAAAAGCACATGATATTTCAGATACACCTTTAAAATAAAACAAACACAGGAAGTATCCAGGATATAAACAACCATTGGACAATTACTAGCAAAACATTACTTCCTGCTAGGCTGTACAGGTGGTCGAGATAAAAACGTTATTATGTATTTTCCAAAGTGTACGATAAAGCTATGACCACAAAACAATAAACGCCAGAACATTTTGTAACAGACCGATTCCATTTGAATGACAAAGTGCACGTTTCATGCAGTTATTTGCCACACGTCTGTATACCTCCCAAGTGCCTCGCTTCAGGAGGGCACGGTCCTGTTGTCTCACCAAGCTCCAAAGTACCTCATTTCTGGAGGTTGCGGGGATCATGGGCTGATTAGAGAGTTCCCCTGATTTTCCAATACCGGCTCACTGGGCTGTGCAACCCCCATGTGGCCACCATGCTAAATTTTGAAGCCGTGGAACATGAAATGCCTACTTATTTCAGCATTCTGCTTCAGTACTGTGACTGAATGGGTAGGGGTGAATGGTCCTGCCCCGGCCTCACCCGCAACCATGACTACTGAATACAATATAATGAAAGTCCCATTGCGGGACTGTCCTGGGCAATCCAGGACATGTGGTCACCCTACGATGTGCATACCTGGGAACTCTCCGGGTTTGACCCGGAGATTGCCGGGTGAGCACTTGTTCTCCCGGTCAAGGTCCGAATCCTCTGGGTCGCAAGAGCGGGGTCTTGACACGCCTCTCTCCCCGCCCATTTTTTCTTTAAATGGGGGTGGTTCCCACTGCCGTCAGCGGGACCGCCCTATGACGTCAGTGTGCAGCCCTGGCCGCCTCCCGCGAGGGAATGCTCCAGGTAGCCGGAGCCCAGAAGTTCCCAGGTATGACCATGCGCACATCCGCCCAGTTCTGCCCATAAACCCAGATTCACCGTCTTGTTGTCCTGTTATTTGAGTGAATGCATACGTAAAATGACAGTTTTCAAAACTGGCTTTAGAAAATAGAAAACTTTTATGCTCCACTAAACTGAGACACCGAATGTAGTCTTTGTGATCCTTCTTGGCAGCCTCTCAAAAGGAAATAATTTCTACGGCAGGCAAGCTGACCCATCATTTAGTATGAAAAACTATACTAATAAATGGAGAAAAAAATCCTTTTTTTTATAATAATTTGCATACGCCTAGTTTAAAGTTGATGGTTTAATTACTAAATTGAATCCTTTTGTTACTTGCGTTGTTAAATGAAGCATTAGAAACAACCTTTTACAGAAAAAATCTTTTAGTCGAGTAAAACTCTAAAACAACTAAAACACTTAATTGTCGTGGGAAACTAAAAGCAGGCTCTGGTAGGTCTGTGCAAACTTTTAAAACTAGATTATGATTTAAACATTTCAAATTTTGGATTTGTGTCTACATTTTAGACTATTTGTCTGTATAGAAGAGCCCGCACTTTATATACCACCAATCATGTAGGTTGTTGCCATAGAAACTGGAGAAATATCCTAGAAGTTTTTGGGAGGTTTTGTATGTAATTAGACTTTAAGAGGAAAGAACTAAATGACAGATCTGCTATGGTTTATTTGGGGAACAACCTAGAGAGTTCAATTAATGTTTTGTATAAGTGCAACAGCAACTACCCCCCTCTTTTCGCCCTTCCTTTTGTTTCAATTGCCAGTACTATTCCTTTAGATTGTAAGCTCACGCGCGGGGCCCTCATAAGACCACCATTCCTGGAGCTCTGCACGTTCAAATGATGCTTAGGCCTTGATGAAGGAAGCATTAATGGAGAGGTCTGTGACGACAGCCGCACCGACCTCAACCTACACACCAGGGTGGCTGTTGATGGGGCCCATGGAACACCTGTGTGGGCCCCCAAGGATAAGCCTTGGACCAAGGCAGCTGCCCCTTCTTCCTATACATCATGAAGGGCCAACCCCAGTGAGTGTCTGCTACAGTTAGATGACCCTGTAAAATGTATACTTAAATCCTTGCCCCGTGAATTATGTTATACATGGCCAAGTTCAGCTCTTCTTGCTGGAGAAACCTGCCAGTGTTGGCTGTTTATAATAAACAGTGAAAGGGGGGAGTTGAAACCATAAACTTCCTGCAAACTCGCCTTTTAGTGAATAGTGCCCTTTGATCTTTGTGGTCCAGTGATCACATGACCAGTTACAGCCCTGTTGTTTTGCACAGGACAGCCTTGATTCTGATGGAACCAGCACCTTGTGTGACGCTCCATGCTGTCATGCTAAAAATACGGTGATCTGGAAATCATGATGTCATGAGCGATGTAAATGGGTTAAACAAACACTTCATATGGAGTTTGTTACAGTAAAAATAATACATTTTGTTAAATCAGCATTTATGAATAAATTCTCTCAACCACACGCAGCACTGCTGCATAAAAATGATATATGGAGCAAACCAGATAGCTCGGGTGGCATAATGGCATTTTGTGAACTATTTATAAAGCAAAAAAAAAAAAAATGTTCATAAAATATATGCGTTTCTCTAAAACTAGGCAGGCAATTAAGATCCAGTGGGTCTCCCTAACCGTAATTCCTGTGCTGATCTATTTTTAATTCTCAAATAAATTAAGCTACATCTTGTCTGCCAAGGTTTTGTGTGTGGATTCGCTAAGCCATTACGGATATAAAGTACTGGGGTTACTCTACTAAGCTTCTTAATTATCTGTCCGTATACTGCGAGGACCAAGCACTTTACATGATTTCATTACAAAGGTCTAGGCCTGGAACTCTGTGTGTCAATATATTAAATACAGATTCATTGTTGGTATGTATAATATATTCAGTGTTCTTTGTAACTATCTGACTTCTCTTGCATCTGGTATCTACAGTCATTAAAAACCAAATGAACTACGTAGGCATTATGGAAACTGTTCAACGCTATAACAGCCGATCAGAGAAAGAACGGACTGGGAAAACTCTGTATTATAAGTTCTTCGTCAATCACTCAGCCAGCTGTTTTGGGACTTGCTTAATTCATCTGTAAGGGACACTCCAGACGTCAGATACATATGATAGTGGGGTGATTTTCTTTACATTTTTGTGAGGTCTCCATTGGGAATTCTTCCATATGCATTAGTGCTCTTCACCCCAACTTTTTGCCATGCAGCGAAGGTGGAGAAGGTGGGGAGCTGCAGATCTGGAGCTCTTGAGGGAATGTTGCCAAGTTTTTTTGTACATGCACACATCTAGTCACAAAAATGGTGAAATTGCACATTTTTGTAAAAACTGAGATTTATTTTATCACCAACTTTGGAAGTAAAGTTCAAATATGGGACCAACATAGTGCTTGAAATGAGACATGGGGTCAGTGAATCGACTGGTAAAAATTCCAGGTTTGAAAAACAGAAATGTTTATATTCAAATTTCCTCCAACATCCCAAAACATGACATAACTGTATATGTGGGATTTGTCTATGTCCAGAAAATGTTGTTGAATGCAAATTAAGATTTTGTTTCTGTATTTGTTATTGGGTTTTTGGTTGTTTTTGCCAAAATCCTAATAACTTATAGCGTATATAAATGAGAATAGTTTCCTAAGCCGTAGTTGTCCTGAACAGAACAAAATACATGGTTGATGTGGGTACAAAACATGATAGGGGTTTACAGTTGAACTTAAGGGGTTAAAGGATGTCCTTCTAAGTGCAGCACATTCACTTTTTATGTTACTTGACAAGGACAAGTCATAAAATTGACTTGTCAAAAATGATATTCCGTAATTCTCTCTGGATGATTAATTTCTAGCGTACCTAGGAAAGAGAGAAGACTTTACCATATTCAAAAAAAATAAAAACTGCAAGAAAACATTTTTCCTCCCGGATTTTACATTAGGTCTGAATGCTAATATTGCCTTCAGTTACTTTTACAATGAAATTTGCAGTGACGATATTAGGTAACTTGATTGGTCTCCACAACATGTTTCTGTATTGACCAGTTACAATACGGCACCGCAGTGCAGATTTCTTGTTATTTCTTGATGTTAATTACATGTTTTTAGTAATGTTTATTCCCTTCTTCAACAACCACATGTGTGATGCATAGTTGCCAAAGTGGACACCAGGAGTCAACAATTTATGATGTGGTGGCATGAAATTGCAGCAATCAACTCCTGAGCCAAGCAAAAACCACCTTTTACTGTTTGGTTTGGAATTTATAGGGGAAATAATGTGGGGATTTTTGTGTGTTTTTAGCACTGTCTCATGTGATCAGACGTACAGCTTGCCCTAGACTTGCTATTTACTAATAACTGAACTCCTGCTTAAAAAAATGTAGGTTTCCCTACATAAAGTGTAATGTGTTTGTTTATAAACCTAACTATAGAAAAACTAAAAAAATCAGACCCAAAAGGAAAATGCGCCGAGACCCCGGGCACTTTTTATTTTTAATGGAATATTTTTTTTAAAACAATTGGCAATCGCTGTTGCATTATTCTATGAATTCCCCCCCCCCCCTCCGTGCATGGAACTCATTTTATGTGTATTTCCCCTCTACACTCTTTATCATACTATTAGACCCCTTAAGTTGTAGGTAGCCTATTTATATCAAAGTGTACATGTCTGCCTCGGGTTAGGTATGATGATTAGTATCTAGCTCGTATTTTATCGCCGACATGTTTATTCTTTTATGCTGTTAATATACCCTCAATCAGTAGCTTCACATGTCCATGTCCTGCAGAGTTCACCATGTAAGGTACTGTTTATAATCCATATAGTTGTCTAGTGTGGTTACATTCTGATGTTAAACATACCTCTACCTCTTACTGTGACTTAATCACACTTTAATCAAACTGCATTCTGAGTGTCAGTATGGTAACGCATTAAGATCCAGTGTACCAATATCCCTCATAAATAAGTGCTTGCCAAATATATTCGTTTAGGCAATGTCGGTTGATAGGATGAACACACTCTGTATTACAATGCCTGTTACTCTTTCAGGCAGATGTCGATTTCATGCTTCCACAAGGAAAGTCAATTTGCACAGTGCGTTCTCAAATGCATAAAATGTTCCATCTTTTATCTGATTGAAAGGCGGAAGAACCTGGTTCCTCCAATTGTGGCAGAAGGTTACAGCTCCCACTGTATCTTTTTTTTATTTTATGTATCACCGCTAAAGAATGGAATTTGGGTTACATTCATGAAGGACCCAACATGCTTCTGAACTTGTATGCATATACATTGAGCTTAAGAAAGTTTTGAGTGGATCTAAAGTATGTCTGCTCTGTATTGGTTTGAAGTCTACATCCCAGCATCCCTAAGAAAATATAAATTCTACTACATTTTGCATTGTTCTATTCATTGCGTATTAGCATTCTCTTATGGAATTATATAAAAACTCAAGTTTTCATTTTTTTTAGTTATTAGAATTTACAGTACAGGATTCTGTATCCCAGACTTAAACATGCCTTGTAAATCTGGGCCCATTGTTACGGTGAACATTTGTGTTCAGCCCAGGATTTTCTTTTCATTTTCATACAATTATTAGCTGCCTGTACGACATATCATGGGCTGCATCTTGCTGGTGGTGCCAGGCACAACTTAATTCAGGTCCTGTTAGCCAGGTATAGCATGTGCAAAGGGGAAAAAATAATATCCTTAAAAATGTACTCCTGTCTGGTGGCCACTTACTTTTTGTGCTGTTCGTGTTTTGTTTTTTTACAATTTCACAAATAGCCACCAGGCTGTTAAGAGAAACAAAAATATTAAGGTGAATTTCCGCCTTAACTGGCTGCTTTGTGTGTTACTTTTATAGGTTTTATCCGCAGTGCCTTTTGGATAATGAGTTTATGATAGGAGTCAAAATTTCTTAAATTGTTATATTGTTGCACAGTTAAGTAGGATATTGGTTCACCATTTTTTTTAAATTCACCTTTCTGGTCAGTCAATCTTCATTGGGGAAACTCACTCTTAACTTTGCAACATTGTAACAAGTTGAGCAATAAAAATCTTGCATTTGGTTTCCACTAATGAAGATTGACAGAATACTGCTGGTATGAAGACAGAAAATAAAAAACACCTCGCATTAACAATAAAAAAGGGATTTAAAATATAGCCATTGCAATGCTGGCACAGAATACAACAACTGCTTATTACTAGCCCTTGCAATGTTGGTAGTTTTCTTAAATTGTATTATAAAATAATATAGACCAAGTGGCACATCAAAATGCAAACTATTTATTTAAATAATAAAGTTAAAAAAAAAAAGGTGCAGTAAACTACTACCTGTGTCAAATAGATTAGATTACAGAGAAATCTAATGGAAGGTGTACTCAAAAAATGCACAACACAATCACTAAATAGTGGAAAAAAAGATATCATTTATAATAAATGATATAAATTATAAAAAACAAGTACAAGTGTATAAAGCGCTTACATGGATATATAGGCAAACATGAGAGTGACAGGAAAGCAGAGAGGTCCCCAACGTTTTGACCGAATTGGTCTTTATCAAGGGTGATCTCTCTCACGAGAGATTAGAAAAGTGGTGACTTTAAATCGTAAACAGCATTAAACATCAGGTGTTTCAGAGTTACATGTGATAAACATATGTGTATGCTTAGTGTATGTGTATGTTTTAATAGTCAGCACTTGTTACTTGACTAGTGCTCTGTGAGTTGAAAAATAGTGAGTATGGTTTAAGTGCTTGTTCTTTTTTTCCATTAGTCTGGAATTTGGACAGGTCGTTGAATCTGACCCATTATACATAATTGATTAACAGATCCCAGACCACAGCATGCGCTCTAAAATATGCAGTCTGTCCTCCCCTAGTTCATTAATAGAATTCTTAAATGTGTTTAACTAGTTTTCTGAGCCAGAGCATAAACCAAGCTTGATGTACCCTCTAGAAACATGGGGAGGGAAAATACACTTTAGTTGGTTTGGCTTCCAATTTGAATCAGGGTCACCCCAACTAAAGAAACCCACACAGGACACGCAATGTGCTTGAGGCCACACCGAACCTTCTATCACCAACATTTCATTCATGCACATTAAAAATGTAAAAGCAAATGATGGTTTATTTAGTAACGTACAGATATTTTAAACAGTATAGAATTTTGTCGTATTTAGTAGCCAAAACATTATTGAAATCATCTAAAGAATCAAAACCATTTGTGAAGTGTTAACCATCATGCACTTTTAACATGCGGAAAAAAATCTGCGCACATGCATGTCCTATTTGTGTCAAATCCAATTTTTGTCTGTTGTGATTTTGCTGGTGGCAGAGATGTGATGTGAAATGGTGAATGGCTCATTTCTGGACACTAAACCTACATTATTTTTTAACATTTAATAATTCTGATGTGGGAGTTTTGATAATAAATTATTTTTATGTAAAAAAAAAAATCACATTAGATACAATAGTTTGTAAAAGTAATATATAAATACACATTACATCTACACTGGATGATTTAGAAAAATAAATCAGTAAGTAAGGTAGGTCATGAAATATTTAATCAAGAAATAGAGACTAGGTTTACATTTATTAATTTATGTTTTATTTTTTAAACTAATAGAATGAATGTAATTTACACTCAAATACAATATAAATGTGTGCTGAAAAGTAAACAAGCATTGGAGTTCATCTTGAACTCTTGTGACGCACCAAGATGGAATTATGTTGGTGGGGGGACATTACAAGTTATTACAGACTGTGATGGCTTCTTGTACTTCATTTTTAAAGGTCCAAAGCTGCGTGCCAGGTATCTCAGCCTAGACTCTGTTTACAATTATTGATAATCATCTTCTTTACAATGGTGCCTGAGATTATACTGTCACCATATACTGTATAATAACCCAGTGGCTGTCAAACTTGTTCTAATGGAAACCCTACTATTACTAGAACGTAAGCTTAGTGAAAATATCCCATGACTTCGATGAACAACAAGGTCATTTTATTTTCACAGCTTCAGCAAAACCCATATAGCATTGCTGGCCGGGTATCTTCCTGTAGCATTGATCATTATTTTTTGTTTGAGGATGGATGCCCTTTATCAGAATCCACACACCTGCGGACCTCAGCCTCCCAACTTACCCTACCTTCCTTAATGAGCACACTTCAGTTCTTGCACATGCAGGAGGAGAAATGTTTTCCTTAGAAAAGACAGATTTCGCTCCAATACTTAGGATAACGCAGCCAGTCGTCTTATGTGCTCAGTTTGGAGGATGCACGCTGCCCTTGCACATCCTTCTGCTAACCTTCTTATCTTTTCTAACAGAGTAAATAGTGTAGGTTTGATTAGATTCCTTTCTCCCATTGACTGGTTGGAATTCTTTACCTATCATAGAATTTGTTCTTAAAATGCCACTGCATATTCAAGATTTGATTTAATAGTTTCCAAAGTGGTAAATGGGCCTGCTTATTCTTGTCTCCATACCCATTATACACTGAATTCTCAGTAATGTATTTCTTACATAGCTGTACCCTCCAATATTCAAGGTGTCCAAAGCCAGACACCTTGGTTGGCATCGTGATCAGAGGTGAGACAAGATTTTAGTTCTGAGGAATCTGAGAGCAAGGCCACTTAACTTTGCATGTCCTGCCATCTTGTGATAAAGCAGAACTCTGGATATGACAACATATTTTAAGATGATCTCTCTCTTTTTAACTAGTTTCAGTCATTATTAATATAATCCCTTAGGTCTATATCCTCGTAGATCAACCAAAAGTTTTTTAAAAATTTTGTTTTATTTTTATAAAAGGGAGATAATGTGTCTCAATCAGTGAGGAGGGTTTTTTTTTTTTTTTACATTTTATAAACATTGAAGCAAAAAAATGTATAAAAAAAACTTGAATCACATCTCCTTGGGGGAATTTGTTTCCTATCGCAGTGTTTGTGTTATAGTGATCCACCCCAGCGATCTTTAGGATGGCTCTAAGAGTTTTACAACTCGATACACTTCCCATTTCTGAAGACTTTATTTTAACATGTTATTTTTGTTGTAGGATCCCCGACAAAACTCAAATGGAAAGGTCTTATTGGACAAAGACTGATAAAGATGTTCAGTACTGGAGAAGAAGAGGCCAGGACTTCAGTGTATTATTAGGATACAGAGATGATGGAGTGGCAGGAGGCAAAATAATATCCTCACCTGATTCTGAAGGACAACAGGAGTGCAGTAACATAGACAGAAATGCAAAAGAAAGTTATAGCGGTCTCCTTCAAAACATGGAAAACACAAGGAACAATGCTGTCTATAAGAAATGGAAAAAGACACTTGAAGAGCAGCCAGAAAATGTAAACAAAAACACAACGAAAGATTTGAAAATAAATGAGAGAGATTTGTCAGATGGACACAGTGAAAAAACATTACAAGAATTCATCTCATGTTCACTCGGAGACAATGTTCTTGGGCGTGCTAATAAGGTAAAATCACAGTCGTTGCCAAAAGTTATTTCACCCGACAGTGTAAGGCGCCTAGAAGTCCACTCCGTCGCTAGTGACAGTTCTCAAAAGAAGGAAGACAAATGCATAGTAAATCCTGACTGTAGACGTAATTCGTTCTCAAAGCCCAAGTACAGTAGACCATTGAAACCTCCTTCGTATGAACTTCACCAGCAAACGTGGGGGGCAGCCGAATCCAATGGAAGTCCGGATAATCAAAAAGACGATCGCCCATCCCTTTCCAGTTCTCTTGACTCACCCCAGGACAGTTGTTTTCAAGAGTCAGGTCTTGAACCACCAATTTACATACCACCCCCGTCTTACAAGTCTCCACCTCTTGAACATGCTACTAATCAATATTTGAATAAAGTGCCTACCACTGCCAACCACTGTCACCCAAATAACCTGGTGGAGAAAACCAGCACGAGTAATAAAGCACCTATAAGCTACCCAGGAAATTTCGTCCCTTACAATAAACTGGCCAAACATGGGCATGTGGACAATTGTAGAGAATCTGTACAGTATATTTCTTTTGAAGACCCTCGTATAAAGCATTTTGCAGGTGGACAAGATACGGAAAAGCAAGAGTGTAGTAAAAAGCGCATGGAATTAAGAGAACCTAAAAATCAGGAAACCAGTTTTCAGAAAAGAGACAGAGTCAGTGCCTTTACGAATTCCAAAAATGCGGGAAATAATAATGTAAAAAGAGAAGGTATCAAGCACAAACAATGGTTGCACATTTCAATCCCTGATCAGATATGTTATTCATTGCCTGAACATAGAGAAGGGTCCACAGCATGTAGCTTACCAGACGAGCATGAACCTAATCACAAGCTTTCACTGAAAAAGACACACTCTGACAGCGCATGTGAAACTGTAACAAAAGTGAGAAAGTTTGAGCCCGAGGCCTATCTCCAGAACAGAAAGAGTTCAAAGAGAAGGCTAAATGAAACAATATTTTGCTTGGTCTCTATTCCGGTCAAATCAGATTCAAATGCACCAGAAATGTCTAAGAAAAACAAAGATTTCACAGACAGCACAGTCAGGATGAACATGTTAAAACACACCAACGAGGGTCTGCATGAGCAAACGCTTTTAAGTGCGTCTTCCAGTGACTTAGAGCTACAAACACTTACAGGAAGCATGAACAATAATATAGAGCTACTAAAACAAGCACAGCCCAAAACAGAGGAAAATAAACAAGCGAGTGACCTCAGATCTGTAGAGCAGAGGAAACATCGAGAACTTGTGTATTCTGGTTCCTGGCCAGGTGATCAGTACAAGGATCAGCAAACTCAAACTGTGTTTACAGATATACAAAATCCACCACGTTCCGATGGCTCAAAAACAAATGAGCTGCACGATAAATGCTCGAAATCTCACTGTGTTCCTGTTACTGGGCCGATCGACTTAAAGCTTCCTACAGAAAATGGCAGACTCAGCATGTTTAGTATGAAAGGCCAAACGAGTCTCAATCCTTCCA
>VKOC01000006.1:4346348-4359515 GCA_009364415.1 Spea multiplicata
TATATATATAATATACATACCTAGATTATGCAATAGCGACATCTAGTGTTAACCCCGGGTAAGTACAAATATAATTTGCTCCAGACGTTCGCTCCACTATGGTTTAAGCGTCTTCAATAGGTACCCTTGCTAAGCCATCTTTACAATCAATGGGGTTGTTGATCTGGTTTGACTCTGGTTAAAATAATTACTATTATTACTGGCATGTACAAAGACCCCTTCTCTGTATTAAATGACAGGGTCCCCTGAGATCAATTCTGTAAAAAGCTGGGTCATCTATTCACCAGGTTCTAATACATTAATTAGTAGGGACCAGTGGCGACTCAAACAATATATAGGGGGCAGACAAGATACCACAGTCAAACTGGGGGGCATTAATAATTTCCACCATTAAATCATGCCCACTGAGAAAATATATAATATACTATTTATATATATTGCCAAAAGTAATGTGCTATGGAAATGATACTTTTGTATTTGACTAACGTAATAACTTGATCATTCAACATGGGAAGTCTGAAGCCACAATTTAGTACGACTAATCCTTGAAATAAATATTATAGAGTAAATAACTTTTCCACTAAATGATTTCAGGGCCCTGGACGTTTTGTCTCCTGAAGTCACTACAACTTCAGGAGGGCATTTTATCTCTGGATAAATATAAATTAAATAATTCCTATTGTAAGTTAAGTGCCAGGAAACAGATGACCAAACACACACCCCACAACAGGCTCTGTCACACACACCCAAACACACACTCCCAACACAGGCTTCTTGTCACACTCGACAAACCCGACAGCACACCCCAACACAGGCTCTGTCACAACCAACACCCAGACGCACAACAGGACAGCTCTGCCATATCACTGACTTACTCTTCACATGCACAGCACCGGACATGGCTCTGTACACTGACACCCAGACAACACACTGTGTCCCCAACAGGACAGCTCGTTCACACCAACACCCAGACACACAACAGGAACAGGATCTGTCACACTGAACCCAGACACAACACAACAGGACAGGCTCACACCAGGACAAGCTCTGCCACACCCACATCCACCCCCTTTCTCACTATCTACCCCCCCTTGCCCCCCTGTAGCGATGCCACTGGTAGGGACACAGTGCCCATACCACATATTGTGGAAACCCAAGGAGGAATTTGGTGACATGTTCTCGGACAGTTAGATGTCTTTCCCAACAGCTGATCACAAGCCCGCCTTTTTCTCCTGTTCATCATTTCTTCTTTATTTTAAACTCTGGGGGGTTTAGGGTAAAATATTAACATTTGGCTCATCAAGTCTGCTAATTTTTTCCTGCTTAATAGACTCAACTTTTAATCGTTCCTTGGCCATGTCTTGGGGTCAGGAATAGCTTAATGCCTTTTCCAAGTCCCTCACTGTATTAACCACTAACAATTCTTCTGGCCGGCTGTTCCACTAATCTACCACCAACATTTTCTGTTTGTTTTAATTTGAATATTTTTGGTCTGTTGTCCGCAGCTGCCGTAAAAGTATCTGGTAAGAATGCTCTGGGCAGGCAGATCCAAAACTCATTTGCAAAAAAAAAAAAATGTAATTAATTATAACTAGAATATTTTGCACACAGCTGGCAGTGAAAGGGTTAAGGAGTCATAAGAAAATGTTCTCAAGATCAAAGCTATAAAGTTAACTGGACTACTGGCTGTCTAGCCGCCACGATACAAAACAAAAAGCTTAATGCAGATCTCCGGAGTGACCCAAGGCTTGCTTGGCGCCCGCGGTTTAATTATATTTGTATCAGAGGCTAAGCTGTTGCATATTTTCCTAAAAAAAAAAATCATATAATCAAGATTGAGCATGTTCAGCCGCTATAACACGCATGTGTAAAACCGTCTGGGAGGAAAGAGGCGAGTTTATTGAGAGAAGAAACACGAAGCAGGAATGAAATCTTATCTTATAGCGCAGCAAGTCTGTACAGTTTCTCATTTCATTGTTTGCCCCGACCTGAACCGCCTGTGACATTCCGATAGATTCGCTAGAAATGCAGACAATACCAGATTATAGATATTATTCGTTTAATTTAATAAATAGCTTGCATGACGTATTTATAGCTTATGGCACGGCAACAAGAAGACTACGGCTAAATGCCACCCGAGGAACCATGATCTGTGAAATCATTGCATTTACAACGTAAAAACGGACCATATCGCTGGATGATGAAACAGCTTTGAATGAAGCCGGGGTTGGTTAAGGCATGTGCAGAGCGCCCGGCCGGGTCACGTGACGTGTATTAGACCATCCCGCAGTAAGGCAGCACCATTGTTTATTTGCTATTTTTACTATGGACCTCGGCCTGTTGGCCCCTGGTTCATCACCTATTCTAGGGCTGACGGCACAATGTACATCACTTGGCCAAATACATCTCCTGCAAGCCAGGGGGGGGGGGGTTGAAGAGGCAGGAAAATCCATGCATCTGCAAGGTGGAAACTACACACACACAAAAAAAAACTTAAAAGACCACTCCGACGGTCTCTTTAATATACTAGAAAAGCTAAAAAAAGGCGAAATTTTCCCTTTAATGATGGTATTTGGCACTATGTAGCGTTATGAAGGAAACCCTAAGCCTATGATATAAACTCTGGGCCTTATCCGCTAAATCAGGGATCCCCAAACTCGGCCCTTCAGCTGCTGCAGGACTACATCTCCCATAATGCTCCTTCAGCTAAGGGGCTGGCTGAGGAGTATGGGAGATGTAGTCCTGCAGCAGCTGGAGGGCTGAGTTTGGAGATCCCTGCGCTAAACAAAGAGCTGCCGTTTCTGCTCCATGACTTCACTACTCATAAAAGGTGCAACCCCAGTGAGCTTCTGCTGCAGGCCCTGTATAATGTATAGTTAAATCATTCTTACTCATTGAACTATACATTATACAGCCATTACACTCCCAGTGTTGGCCCTTCAGAATGAATAGAAAAGGGGGGAATTGAATCAACCAGTCTCTTGAAAACTCCCTTTAGCGAATAAGCCCCTCTTTCATGAATGCACAGGGTCTTACGGGGAAGAGGTATTCCTCTATAAAGCCAAATATTTATTGTTAATACACTTAACCTCATTAGTCATGTAAATATCAAAGTGGGGATCCAGACCTTTAGGTGTCATTGGGGAAAAAGAAACAATGCCTTCGCTAGCAGGAATTATGACTCCTATTCATTTACCGCTTTGTTTTGTACTAAAAAGTCATAATATTATTCTTAAGGTCCAAACGTCTAGACTGAGTAAAGTAACCAACTGAAAATATTTAATGTCCATCGTACAAAATGAATACCTACAAAGACGTAAACGCTGGCTCCTTCCCAATCACTGTACTGGAAGCTAAGGTCATCTACAACTCTCATCGCACTCAGCCATTTCTGTATTTTCTAAATCTTGCAAACTATTATGAAACCGTCACAGCTTTAAAGGAAACAAAAATTCTTTATGGATAACTCAGGTCTTTCGTTCGATCATCATCCTCGAGGAAGCAGGGAAACCAGCGCAGATCCAGAGAACAAAGACGTTCTCACGGTACACGGAGTTTTAAGTACATACTCACTGCCTGCTTTACCCGGTAATATTACACAGACTTAGTGATGTTTGCGTGTTGTAAGAGCATGTAGATTTGTCTACAAACACATGCAGTGTTACCCGCCGTGTTACTAATTCTGCAGGTGGTGTCTTCATCAGGGAAAAAGCCTGCGAAAGGCCCAATTATGGGTCAAAAGCGGTGGGCTTTGGTAAGCTTGTGAATAAAGCATTCTGACCACATTGGAGCGTGCAGATCATTTGGTTTTTTGGGGAGCTTTGGGTCTTCTGAAACACCTCGTAAACTTTTCTGTAGCCTTTGTTCAGACAAGTGATGTGTTCTTCGTGAATTTGCTATGACGGAACCTCAGAGAAGCCAAACATCTGGCAGGGCAGCTGTTGTGGACCAGGTGTCTCCTTGCGCCCAGGTAACTGCGTGGAGAACACAGAATGCACCTCTATATTAAAGACACGATCGCTCTTTCCAACACACGGGATACTCAAGACAAGCGAGTCTTGCGTGTCTTCTAAACCCCACGCACAGGTTTTATTGGAATAAATGTAGTTCAAAGGAAACTAAACTAAAATGTTTTCAATGAAGGGGATGCAGAAAGATATTAAAAAAAAAAAACACTTACTTGGCAAGTTCTTTATAGCAGAACAAAAATCATTTTGTACAATTTTTTTTTTCAAAGGAAAGAAAACAAGCTTTTATTTTAGTAGGAAGTTATTTTTTTTCCTCCTGTTTATTTGTAATATATTTTAGGAAACAATATACAAAGCTGATATTTTCCACTATCGGCAGGTAACAGTGGTATACTCCAATTACACAAGTTGAGAGGTTTTTGAGATGGCAAATAAACAGCAGTCAGCACCAGACCGGGACGGAAGTTACGGCACGACCATCCGTAAAAAAAAAAAAAAGGAAAGCGAAGACAGGAAACCGAGCGAAGACAGGAAACCGAGACGAAGAAACACAAGATGGCAAGGGGGGAACACTGTGGAAATCAGTTTTTTTAGGAAAAAATAAAATAAAATTGTAAAAATTCTTACACCACCAGGACGCTGGATGACAGCCTCTAAATCCCAGATTTAAAAAAGGCTACAAAAGAATGTAATTTAAAAAAAATCCCATCTACTTTTTGGCATAAGAAACTGCAGTGCATTTTATCTTAAGGAAAGGAAATTAGCCAGCTTTATCTTTTAACATTTTTATTACAACAGATACATTTCACATCTGACTAGCTCGAATTCCTGTTCCCCACACAACCAATTCTGCGTATTCTGTTTAATTGGGCTTGGTTTTTTTGTAATGACTGAGTGAGTACTGAACTTTTAAGCACGTATGTCCGACGTTGCCGTGGTTTGATTTTTCACAGGTTGCGAGTGGAGATGCTTTCAATAATTTATTACAAACAAGTGGGTTTCAATCAATCACTGCAATGTTAAGCTACTGTACACAGGAATGAAAAGGTAATAGAAAAGTGCCATAGCAACAAGGAGAAAAAATTGGATGCATGGGAAAAAAACCTGCTGTATCTGGAGGAACACTTACAGGAAGGAAATATATTGTTGCAAAAAAAATAATAAATTGTAATTATAACATAATGAAGCACTGCTTTGAAACAAGGCTGGGGTGCAAGTTTGAGATCTAGCACACGTTTTGTACATTGCCCAAACCGTCCGGGATTATTTCAGACGTCAATATATCGCCTGGTGCTGGTATCTAATTACTGGGAAAAAAGCAAGATTTCTGAATGATAAATTAACAGAAAAACAGCTAATTTAGCAGACAAGCTTACATGAAAAAGGCTAGGTTTTTAACCACCCCGGCATTGATTAGTTTTGGATGTCAAAGCTCTGATACACATGGGCATCCCATGGCTTCAATCTACAAAACATATTTACAACGTGAAGGATACATCTACAAGAAATCTACATTTCCAGGGTTTTACAAATCACTCTCTTGTCTTTCCCCTGAATGGACTCCCTCCAGTCCCACTCCCCATGTCCACTGCCCAGCTCAACGGTCCAAAGTCTACTCGTACGCAGCTCAAAGTGTTAAGACTGGGCTTATAGCGTTACAGTTCCAAACATCACAACTTTTCACACCATGAAGGAATTCTGGTTTTTAAGTTTTTCAAGCTCTTTGATTTGTTGTCTTAAGAACAGGATCCTGTAAGAGAACAAATAAGAATGCATAAGGTGTTTCATCTGCATTGCACCATGTGCCCCAAAAGGCCAGTCCTGTCTTAATAAAAAGCACAGTATATGATTTCAATATTCATTGGAGGACCTAAAGACCAAAGGAGGCTGAAAATAATATACAAAGGATTCGCCCTCTGCAAAAAATTATGAAGTTAACCCTTAGGGTGGGAACATGAAGTTAACACAGTTGCCAGGGTGGGACTGGAAGGCTGAACATGAGAGCCATGTGGTTGGCTTGCCCAGCCCCCCCACCACCACCAATACCACTTACTCTGATGGAAGTTTTTATAAGAGCAAGATTAAAATACACTTTAATGTGACTTGGTACTTTAGCTGCCTTCCAACAAGCTGATCACTCTGGTGGGTAACGGGACATGCTTAGTCTTCCCGTCACTGAGATCTCAGCTCCCCAGCCCTCTCTCTCAATTACCATAAACATGAGACATCATCAGGGGTGTATGGGATGAGCCAAGGCATGCTTTAAACTAACAGCACCTACTGAGTGAAGGGTCAAAGCACCAGTACCCATCAGTAAATGTTTTATAAAAATGAACACATAAGGATCTTTAAAATCATACAGCACTACTTCGGAAGGCCCAGGAACTAGTATATATGAAAGAAAAATATATCTTAAAAGCGACAGTTTACGCTCCCTGACTGCCCCAATAAAGTATGCATATTACACCAAATACTTTTTATGCTCAGTAGCCCGTACCTGTACCAACCACTCCTGACAAGTGTACAGAAAATGGACCACAAATAAATATTAAAGCCTTCCAGTAATAGAGCAAACAAAATACCCAAAGCCTTAAGATGCCAAACACAGAACTTGACTAGTACAAAACATTCAGGGTATAGCTCAGTCGGAAACGCTTACCGTTGTTCACGCAAAGTTGCTTGGATTTCACATACTCTGACTAAAGACCTTAGATTTTTCAGCTCTGTACAAATTTCGGACATGTGAATGCTTCCCATGTTGTGGGCTTCCTCACGTAACCTCGATGCCTTAAACAAAACAAAAAGAAAAGGAAATCCCTCAATTGATGTTATAAACCGCAAAACATTCTCTCCAATCACCATGTTGGTGGCCTGTAAGCAGCGGGTATACAAATCAGACAATATGGAGAATCCGAGTGACCCAGGAGCGGGAACCAATGAAAGAAAAAAGGATACATAATACTATAAAATATCATAATATAACAGCTGCGTTTCCCCTCAGGAACAAGCTGCTCGGGTACTCCGACGTCAGACTTTCATTCCTTCCATCCAACGGGAGATGTCATATCTTTCATATATAATATAAAATACTCAAAATAAGCTTCCGGATGCTCATGGAATTTAAATACGCTTGGGATGGGCATAAAGCTATCCTCAATCTAATGAGACGAGACCACGACAACTTGCAGACATGGGCAGACCAGACGAGCCGAATAGTTCTTATATTCTATTAAATTCTACGTTTCGGTTCATAACCTATTAACTACTAGATTAATTTTTTTTTTGAACATTACATGAATATATTAACCCCTACTAGGGACAAAAAAGCACCCTCACTACAGGCATAACTGAGCTATACTGTAACCTAAATAACTGTTTTGCCTTCAAACTATTTAAATCCATGTTATTACGTTTATAATCACCGTGAGTTAATACAGATACTCAAAAAAAAACAAAACCGATTTAAAAATACAAGGATTGTGAAGCAAGATTTACAAAAGCCAAAATATGACACATAATGAGCCGTTTACCTGCTTCTCTGCGTGGTCGGCAGGCCAGCCTTGGACATGCTTGATAAGGTTTTCGTTGAAGTAGGCAGCTAATGAAGGGGTCAGGGAGCACGAGTTGCGTGAAGACGTGTTCTGCGATACAGATGATGTGCTTGATGTGCAAGTGCTTGAGGTATGATTTGGACCTGGAGAGGGACTTCTCTGACTACTGCAAAGGTAAAAATAAAGAGGGGACAAAAATTAAAACCATTGAGAAACTACGGTTACACTCAACGCATAGAACCACACGGCAGGCAAGGCAAAGGATTTGAAATTGTGAACGTTTAATTTAAATATTTAAAATGCTTTACAGATACTTGTATGAAGGATAAAAGGGCCAGTCTAATGCTTCATACAGGCCTGGCAGTGAAGAACACATATTAAAGTATTTTTAATAGGAATTCTTTAGCTTTAAGGGGGGGGGGGTGCACTTTTCCACGTGAAACGAGCTGCAGGATACGCGCTCTGCGCTGTAGGCGTCTTGCATCAGTTTGGGGTCTTTAAAACTTCCAATCCCTGTCAGAAAAGCAGAACTTTCTGCATATGCCTACGGTGAGGTCACATAAGACCCCCAAGCAGTGTCGCAGAAGTCAGCAATGGAGCTGGCCGGTGGTAGGGATCCTGTGCACTTATGATGTGAGCAGGTTATGTTCCAACAGTACCCCCAAGGATCTGGGGTCAAGGATAAACACCAAATGCAAAGATACTCCAGAACGCCCTGGAATTTGGATGCAAAAATATGGTAGGATATACAGCGCCAATGGGCTATCGTAAGCATTCAAGTCAAATTGACTTCATAGATCTAATCAGAATTGAAAACATGATTTAAATAAGCCAATCCACAGATTCCCATCTGAAAGAAGACATAATAATCTGCTCATTTTTGCCGTGGTGCTCTCAGAATCTAATTAAATACTTCCTTAGAATTCTACAACTGACAGTTTCAAAATCCTTTTGGATCACATCTCATACATTCTGTGAAAGCAGAAGACGACTAATTCACCCTCCATGGATTACAGAATTGTTATATTGAGTAGCAGATAGCTAAAGAGAAAGTTTTGCCAACTTAAATGAACGTGGTTTAATAAACTCACAATATATTTAACCAGCACAATAAAACCCATTGCAAACAGTGATGAAATGCCACCCAAGAACACAGCACAAAGTAAATGTAAAGATGAGTAATCCAGACCATGTATGTATGAGAGAGTCTGCATGACTTGCCTCTGGCGCTGAAGGTTTCGAGGGGACGCAGGCTCATGCCCTTGGGGCTTGTCGGCAGCCTGCTGCTGTGCAGCCTGTGTAGATGGTCCTTGCTTAGCACCAGCGGTGGTACTGGCCTACAAAAGAGAATATTTGTTATTCATCATTCGGTCTTGCACATATTATATACAGAAGACACAGTGCATCTCAAAGAGAATACAGAGGTTGCGAGTATCTGCCTCCAGACCAGCAAACTAAGCCCTGACACCCGATAAAGGCTTTTATTTAGAGCAGGAGCCATAACTGCAACATAGAAAAGTGCTGCCTCACACACCCCCTCCATGTACCAGTCTTCCCTATTGCCACTACTCAACACAATGATTCAAAAAACATCCGACGCGCCAATAAAGCCAATGTTAATTTGATATGTCTTGATCTATGATCCAGATAAAAACCATATGGGTACCAAGTATAACAGTGCTTTTTTGTTGTATTATTTTTGAGTCATTACCTTTGGCTGTGATGTTACAGGCGGCGTGTTAATTAAAGGTTTGTGAGGAGCCGTGTTTGTCTGAGGCGTGCTGATTCGGGGAGATACATACGATCTGGGTGATGAAGCGTCAGACGTCAGAGACATTGGAGACTGATTGGACTGGGTAGCTGAGAAAAAAATATGCACGTCAAACATGTTTTCAAATAAAAGTTAAACATTAAAACTCATGGAAAGTCAGATCCTCGTATAAAAAGACATCTTTGTAAAGCATTACTGGTAGCTGCAAAAATATAGTATTCACCACTACACACAGAGGATGTTCTGCCCTGTAACAGGCCTACACCAGGTGACAAAAACAGAAATATCTTTAAACATCAAGTTTACAATAATGCGGTTTTAAACCATCATAAGAAGAATGCAATGAAAGCACAAAATCCGTTTTTAGGTATAAAGCCTAAACACAAGATATACACGGGATGCATCTCTCTCGTTAATGTTGTGATGAACGCCTTTTTTTTAGTGATATTTTTTTTTTCAAAAACTTTAATACACTGATGCACCCGTATAACCCCAGTGTCCAATGTACCAAGAAATAAGCACAAGCCAATTACTGATTATTGGTAAATAAAAGGGGGTCACCCAAAATGACAAGAATGCGGAGCAGAAAATTACTAAGGCTACCAATGACAAACTTTTTTTAGTATAAAGTATAAAATAAAAATGCAGTAATGCACTCAATGCAAAAAAACACAAAACACACAACGTTGCAACACCAACAAATCTCACTAGATGTCACTATAAGCATTACAGTTTTAAAAACTACAACATTTAAATTGTAAAGTATTCTAACATTTAGTTTTAAGTCTCTCCCTGATTAGCATAGATTCTTTTTTTCTCCCCTTTGCTAAAAAAACAAAAAACCAAAACACACACACAAAAGAGTTTTTCCTCGAACAATGGCGGCAGGGTTCCAGTTCAATTTTCATGATTTCTGAAGTTTAAATGAACAGGCTAACCAAAAATAAAGATAAGTCCCGTCAGCAGCACATGCAGCCTCTCACCTTGTGTTGAAAGCTGTGCAACTTGCGATATCAGCGATGTGATGTTGAATGCCGAGGGGCCGGCGGTAAGAATTTTGTGTAGTATTGACTGTAGAGAGGCCTGTGTCACGGCAGCTGTTAGAACTAAAAAAATAATCACAATCATAAGCTTTATGGGAAATGCCCCAAATTGTATAAATATAGTATTTTAGAAGCAAAGTGACTTAAAGAGTTATGCTGTGATACTGAATATGCCTGGGGGGGGGGGGCAGTCAAAATAATATACACAATGCTACTACCAAATACACAATGCTACTACCAAATACACAATGCTACTACCAAAGCTACAGCTAGCAAGTCTCTGCTTAGATCGTTATCAAACTGCTTATAACTACTGCCATAAAGGCTGGTAAAATATATTCCAAAAACTATGTTCCTGCATGGAAAATTATTGGGGGGGCAAATGCATATGGGGAGATTCTGCAGAATTCATGTATTTGCAAAAAGGGCACTACATCCGGTAAGGGATTTTTATTTACTTTAAGAATTCGTACTTTAAGAATTACTGTACTATATTCAATAATGGCAGTTTGGACAGGACTCTGCTCTTCAGTTTCTGCAATGGGGAGGGCGGCACGCTAATGCGAAGTATGGGTGGGAAAGCAGGTACTAAATATAAAAGTCTCTCTGTTCTCTTCAGAGACAGGGAGGCATTTAAAGAAACTGGAATGATAAATCTGGCCCTGCGCGGCCAACTACACAAAGAGTTCAGGTAGAGCTCACAGGACCGGTGCGATGGACCACTGATTCGGAGCGCACTGTCCGTCATAACAGAGTTCTTCCTCACAATGGGCTTCATCTCTGTCTACAGCAAAGTCCTGTTAGGCCAATAAGTAAAAACTGAACTCTGCCTGAAAAATGATAATTCTTTGCCGTTTTGCTTTTCATATTAAGCCCTGGCTACTTACGGTTTGCTTTAAAAGCAGAAAAGAACAGCATTTTTATTAGCAGTTTTGCAGGTCACTTGCAGTTAACATCTAAGCATTATTACACACATACAAACATATAGACATCACACTAACTATGGACAATGACATTTCCCAGACATGACAGAAGTCCACGTCAGTACATGAAACGGCATTTAAAGCTTTTCCAAAACCATAACATTGAATTGTGTTTAAAAGCATGACTAGAAACAAACTAGACATTAAAGTGCACTTTTATCGCACGTGATACTGAGGGTAAAACGTCGCCTCTGCATCAAGCTAGGAAACAGGGGAAATTTAAGCTTAGCTTTCCAACTTCACCCCCAGAGAGCATGGCATCATTATGGCACACAAAGTGCGGGGGCCACACTGGCCACTCAATATGACGCTTCCAGCCATCTCGTATACACACAATATAACTAGCATGTATGTGTAAAGCATTGGCTACCAGCAGGTTAGTGGATGACAGGCCAGCTTCCAATATATATATAAATAAGCACAGGCTATATATGTACAAAACAGTAACAGCCACCGTACCTTCATTGATTTTGGAAATATCCACATTAGAATTATTAATCTGCAGAGTGGCTTGCAGGGCAGGGAGCAGCTGGCGCAGGAGATTGGGGTCCTGCAGGATCGGTGGAATCGGTGACTGAGGCACAGGTGAGACGGGGACGGTGGACGAAGACGCGGAGGAGGGAGCCGGGGCAGCAGAGGGGTTCAATACAGGAGCGGAGGACCCGGATGGAGTCGTACATGACGATTTGTCAGCTGGTGCTGTGTCTATAATAAAAGGAAAATTCAATTAATTGTCAGACAAAATTTAGGAGGAAAAGGGGAAAAAAAAAAACTTCAAATAGATCACTGAACGGTAAGAAATGATCCATTAAGAAACATAAATGCTTCATTATCCAGCACTGTGTAGGAACTTGCACGCCATGGAAGCCAATCAAAAACAGATTTCCCAAAGATTGTCTAAATACGCTTTCACCCATTACCTGTGGTATAGCAGTTATTGCTTTGTAATCTTATGTTCTGTTGCCTGGATATGGTTATCTAATGATCCAGAGAGCTACAAGAAAATGCATTTTCCTATTATTTCATAAGCTTAAGCTGTATTTTACAATCTTTATGTGAAAAGGCTGGTAGGGTGGGGGGGAACCCAGTTACAATAATATATATATATATATATACACACACACACTAACCCTAATTATAGTTGGAGAGCACTATACATACAGGTCTTCAAGGCACAACCAACTCGCCTTGATATATATCCCCATTATACATTAAACCTGGTATCCTGGATGCAGCTACTCGAAAATTAACATCTCCAAACACCGCACAGGGGTTTTCATTAAAAAAGTCACTGAATGGGCACAAGCTTGACTCAAATTATGAGAGGACAATAAAAACAAAACAAATCAGTCACACACACGCAAATAACTTCCATACATATAAAACACTATACATTGCATTTAGACGGACTCTCCCCTGCTGCGCTTGTCATCCTGAAACACTCATGAAACAAATGTAGCGTTGGATGCCGGTGCAGTTTTGGATCACACAATGAATGGATACGAGTACTCATTATCCAATTCTAAACATTGCGCTGTATGTCGATCTTTTACCCTTGTACTTGTGACTGAAGGTGCTCAACTTTATTAATACTATCAGTCTGTAGTACTCAAAAACTTACACGCCTAGAAGACTGCTCTTGCAGGAGTTGGCGGCTCGGCTCCCTCACTTTACTACGGAGTATATTCTTTTAGGGCTGCAACTAACGATTATTTTAATAATCGATTAGTTGGTCGATTATTTTTTCGATTAATTGATTAATCGGATAAAAAAATGAATGTAAATTTTTCATTTATTTACATTAATTTACTAAACAAATGATGTTAAATACAAACAGCAGAATAAAAAAAC
>VKOC01000006.1:4359615-4373132 GCA_009364415.1 Spea multiplicata
CGTTCGTTTCGGTACTCCGCTCTACACGCGCCGACCCTTGTACACCACATTACACTCTGCAGTTTTGTTTTTCATGCCATCATTGGGGCCCCCTGATGTTTGTGGGGTTTGCCGACTCACGGCCTTAGTATTTCTCTCACACACTTCACATTGTTTTTTTTTAACCTTTTATTACCTTTTTACACGTTTACGATATTTGCCCGCAGAGCGCTTAATGCCCTTTAGTGGATACACTGGCTCCCAGGTTTCCCTTCCCCTGAGCGGTTCATATATTTGGTTTCAGTCCCATAGACGAGGATGTATGGTTTGGCTCCTGCCACCTTTGGTTTTTGGGACCGTCACGGTCCTTTCCTTTTTGCCCTTCTCGGCATCCCCCCCCAGAGCCTTCCTGTCCGTGTGTGGACAGTTGATTTGGGCCTGCTTGCAGTCCCCGTGCTCACCCTTCATATTGCTACAGCAATATTACTAGGGATGTTCTCCCTTGCATCGCACCACACCTTACACACACTTCACACAGTTTGGTTTATGTTTTGTTTTATTGTGTTGTTTGCATGTCCCAGGGGTCCCAGGTATAGGTTGTGCTCTTCCTGAAGCTTTTTCACTTTTTTGTATGGCTCCTCAGTCTTTTAACTTGGTCTCGTTGAACATTAGGGGCCTCAATAAACCTCAACAGCGTTCTAAACTCTTAGCGTTTCTCCACTCCTTTAAGACTCACATCGCCTTTGTGCAGGAAAGCATTTTTCTGCTAACAGGGAATTTCCTCTTTTAAATAGACATTTCATCCACTCCTTTCTGTCCAGCTCCCCGTCCTCTAAAACCAAGGGGGTGGCTATCCTCATACATAAGTGCATTCGTTTCCGACCCTCTGAGACGTGGAAGGATGATGAGGACCGAGCTGTGTTTGTTAAGGGATTTGTGGGCTCTCAAAGTCACTCTGGCAAACATTTATGCCCCTAATAGTAACCAGGCCTGCTTTGTTACCTCAATCCTCTCTAAACTGGCGGATTTCCAGGAGGGTATCACCATCTTGGGGGGAGATTTCAATATGGTGCTGGACCCTAAAATTGACACTTCCTCAGGGAGTTCCCATGTCCCCTTTTCCATGATCCATAAAGTGAACCACCATTTGCGTTTGAACCAGATGGTTGATGCGTGGAGGGCCCTCCATCCTACCGTAAGGGATTATACCTACTTTTCCCCTAGCCACTGTAAATATTCGCGCATTGACGCCTTTTTTCTGTCCGACTAGCATCGGTGTGGCGACGATTAGCGATCATGCTACGGTTTTCATGAAGCTTGCTCTCTCGGGTCTCCCCAGGGCTACCTGGCATTGGCGCCTCAATGAGAACTTGTTGAGCGACCCTCACCACATTTCCAAATTGTCCTCTCACATTAAACGCTATTTCGCAGAGAATGCCACCCCTGATGTCTCAAAACCGATTATTTGGGAAGCCCATAAGGCGGTCCTGTGGGGCCACCTGATAAAGTTGGGCGCTTCTGTTAAACGAAATCGCGCGGCCACTATCTTAGACCTTACGCAGCAAATAGCACGTCTGGAGGCCCACAAAAAACTGACCCCCCTTCCCTCCACCCAGGTGGAGCTCTCCGCCTTACGCACAAGGTTGGCGGCACTCCTGGATGATAGGACTAGGCGTAATTATCTTCTGGTACGGCGTCAGTTTTACGAATTTGGTGACAAACCTGGCAGGCTCCTGGCTCGGGCTCTGAGGGCGAAGCGGGCACAAACCTATGTTCCGCGTATTCGGGATCCTGCTGATCGGCTTCGCTTTCGTTCGCAGGACATTGCCGACTGTTTTAGACAGTATTATGCCTCTTTGTATAATTTGCCACGTCCGGGGTCTCCCCCCTCTGAGTCGGAAGTGACCCTTGCAGCTTATTTATCGGAATTCATCTCCAAAACTCTGCCACCCGAAGCCAGGGCTCTCCTCGACCAACCGATTTCATTAGCTGAGGTCGCGAAGTCTTCTCCCGCTGGCAAGAGCCCTGGTCCGGATGGTTTTACCATTTTATATTATAAAAAATTTCTCTGTTCTTGGCCCACACATGGTTTCGTGTTTTAATGCGATCGCCCAGGGTGTTCCGTTTGCCCCGCAGGCTTTGTCCGCGCATATCGTGGTCATCTCTAAACCAGACAAAAACTTAGATCTCTGTAGTAGTTTTCGCCCTCTTTCTCTGATCAATGTTGATTTGAAGTTGTTTTCCAAAATTTTGGCTAATCGCCTATTACCCTTTTTGCCCCATCTTATACATTCCGATCAGGTGGGGTTCGTCCCAGGGCCCATGCCCAGTCTCGTGGCCTTCCGTTGGTCTTGGCTTCGATGGATGCCGAAAAAGGCGTTCGATCGGGTGTCCTGGTCCTTTCTTTTTGGGGTGCTGTCCAGAATTGGTGTCGGTCTTAGTTTCTTGACCTGTGTTAAGGCTTTATATGACTCCCCGACCGCTCAGATGGCCGTTTATGGCTTGTTGTCGGACCCGTTCACGTTGGCAAATGGCACGCGACAGGGCTGCCCCCTTTCCCCCCTTTTGTTTCTTTTAGTACTCGAACCCTTTGCGAATGCTGTCCGGGCCCATCCGGATATCACGGGGGTCCAGATTGGATCCAGGTTGTTTGCGGATGACATCCTCTTGACTCTCACTCACCCGGTTCGGTCCCTCTCGGCTGTCCTGTCGGAGCTTGCCAGGTCCCAGGAATTGTCCAACTATAAAATCAATTTGTCCAAATCTGAGATCCTTGGGTTTCACATCCCGGCACATATTCGTAACTGCATTCGGACTGGGTTCCTTTTAAGTGGAGGGAGGACTCTCTTAAGTACCTGGGTCTGTTTATTCCCGCGGACCTTTCGAAGCTGCGTATTCTTAATTTTGAGCCCTTGTTGACCACGTTGGAATCGCACTTGCGTAAATGGGCATTTCCTCATGTCTCCTGGTTCGGGAGGGTAGGAGTTATTAAGAAGAATCTTCTCCCTAGATTCCTTTACCTTTTTCAGACGCTACCCATTGCCCTATGGAGGTCCTTTTTTCGAAGATGCAGGAGGGCCTTCTTGCGCTACGTTTGGAGGGGTAGGCCATCCCGCTTGGCGTTCTCCTAGTTGATTCGGCCGAGGCTGCAGGAGGGGTGGGTCTCCCGAGTTTGGAGCTTTATTGGCAGGCGTCTCACCTGCGCCGCGTTACTGAATGGTCCGTTGACTCAGCTAAGCAATGGGTATTAGTGGAGGGGTCTTTTCTGACGTATCCGGTGTCTGTGTTGCCATGGATTCGCGTCCCTGCAAGTTGCGTCACGTTCTCTGCCCATCCTTTCCTTCTCCCTACCCTACGGGTTTTTCGTAGATTGCTGCGGGACGGTGTGGTTGCTAGGGTTCCCGGCCCATTGACTCCCTTGGTGGGGAACCCAGACTTTTCCCAGGGTCTCGCGGGGGGGCTTGCAAGCTTTCCTTCCGCTGGGGATACGCACTTTGCGCCTATGTCATGTGGTCACTGGGACAGCCTTGAAGCCTTTAGAGGCCCTGTCGGGTCCGGGACCCTGTCCCTTTTCCCGCCGGTTCCTCTACCATCAGCTTAGGCATTTTGTTTCCTCCTTGGCGGTTCTGCCGCATATGGAACGGCCGCTTACACCATTAGAGAGGCTTTGTCTGGAACTGAAGGAACCTTCCCATCTCTTATCCAAATTGTATTTGCTTTTGCTCTCCCCTGAGCCGGTTGCCAAGCCGTATTATTTTAGCCTCTGGGAGAGGGACTTGGCTTGCTCGTTCGACCCGGAGGACTGGTCCAAGATCCTCTCTATTGTCCACAAGGGAACGGAGTCTAGCCGAATGCAGGAGACCTCTTTCAAGATACTTACGAGATGGTATAGGGTTCCCTTAGATATTCACAGGTTCGCTCCTCAGGTTCCCCCATGCTGCTGGAGGTGTGGTGCTCATCCTGGCTCCCTGTTGCATATTTGGCGGTCCTGCCCTGATATTAGGCCCTTTTGGGATTCCGTTACGGCGGTGATCCGTGATGTAGCCGATCCCGACTTCCAGGCTTTTCCTGAGTTCATTCTGCTTCACCACACGCAACCCTCTTTTTCTTGTTACAAGCGGTCCCTGACGTTTCATCTGATTAATGCGGCCCACATGGTTCTCCCCCGTCACTGGAAATCAGCCACCCCTCCTTCCTTCATGGCCTGGGTGAACCAGGTCGAATTCATTTACCAGATGGAGGTTTTGGTGTGGTCAACTAGGGGTGCGGGTCATAAAGTTGAGCTTAGGTGGTTTCACTGGAGATCGTTTGTCACGTCCCTGGAACACCGCCCTTTACCTATTTCCATCTAGGTGTTCGCGACTCTTTCCTACTGGGTCACTAACCCTTGAGCGGGTTCTTTATCGCGCCTCTTTAGGTTTTTTATGTTCAGTGTCTTTGATTGGGGAGACTGTGTAATTGAGCTACCCGTCGGACCATGGGACGGACATGTTTTATTCTGTTTCTTATTGTTTTACGTATTGCTTTATGGCACTGTAATATAGGGTACCTCAATATTTCCATGTCTTACTATGTGCTATCCCCTTGGGGGTGGCTCTCCTCTGCTGATGTACCTGCTTGGTTCCACTATTGTTTTTACCGTGTGCAGTATCCTCCTATGCTGTTTTTTAAACTGGTCAATTGATGTGACTCTGTACTTACTACTTTGTGCCATGTTTCTGTTACCATTCATGTAATAAACTGAGAGTTGGAAAAAAAAAAAAAAAAGATTTCTGTCAGTAAAGGTTGCTGACATCAGCAGAGGAGAGGGGAGTAGAATGTGACAATATCATGAAGGAGAAAAGGTTTTAGTTATTTAAAATAAAATGACTAGGATGAAAAACAAAAGTATCTGTTTACTTAAAATTGCATAGTTAACACAAAAAATGACTATTTTATTGATAAAGGGTTTAATGTTAGGGACAGATATATTTACCAAATAAAAATGTCCTCAAAAATTCATTGGGAATACTTTTTAGCTGCAGGTAAAATGAAGATCTTTCACTTGTTCCAGAAATAATGTATTTCTGGATATGTAGTAGATTAGAATACGTGTTAACTGCATTCTTATTACTACGCAGTTGCTATATCAGGTTACTAAGTATTTTGCTTCTTAGTAACCTGATATAGAAATAGCAACTGTGTAGTTTTTTGCTTCTGGCATCACCAAAAGTTCTTGCCATAGTGGCCAAGATCTAGGTGCGACTTGATATTCATATCATCAGTGGATGTCAGATTATGTACCTAACACATAATCAATCATTCTCACCTAAATCGTGTAATTTTGGAGTCACCCCCAAATAAGGAATGGAGCATTTATCTTAACTGATACTCCAACACATTTACTAGTGACTCCAATGGCTTGTCTAGACAATCACCCCTTCCCAAGCAAGCCAGATTCAGTCAAACCTGCCCTCTGTCAGCACCACTTGTTCCCTCTCCTGCTACAGTGTCACACAAAGGTGATAGAAGCTTTTAAGACCTGTTAATGACTCTCCTAATCTGTTCTGGAATATAAAGAAAGCTTTATAAATGTAGATAACTAGGAAATTATAAAGTATGGTTATCAAAAACAAACTCCACATTAAGCACTTCCTGGTACAGTAGTGCTATTGATGGGCCAAACACTAATGTGTACTAGCAGTCTATGGAGAGTGATTAAAAAAGTAAGGCTAATGGGTTAAGTTTATTAACATCTATCATGGAAAATATCTTTATAAAGCAAAAACATTTAAAAATCAGATTTAAAAAACCAAAAACAAAAAAAGAAACCACTCCATTTGATGATCTGTAATTCTCTGGGTCTGATCCAGAAATGCAGCCAATGTAAATTGTTGTGTTAATGGTTGATTTCCCAGTGATGATGCTACTATTTTATAATCTAATAAACTATGGAGGGGAATTACCAAGTAAAAGGTAATAAAGGTATAATTGAAACATAACGTGTTGCAATTATTGGTCAAATATGAATGTGGTACAAATCAGAATATAAATTTCCCAAAGCATGCTACTAGGCATCATGGAGATATCACTGGGTCTAATGTGAACATTATTCTAACAGAATGCTTCAGGATTTAACCCTGCTGGGCCCTGCCAGTGGCATTCTAGTGTGGTGAGCAGGCCAATATGCCTACAAAAGAAAGAGGATCTGTAAGGTCATACTGTCTGTGAGAAAGGGGATCCATGTAGTGACTTACAGATATCAATTAAAATACCTTAGAATGACATTGGATAACCAAGTTACATGAGATAGAGGACCCGGTTTCTTAAAGGTCTTAGTCATTGTTTTATGCTATTGGGTTTGCATTAGTGCCAGTCTTTGCCTTTTTTAGTGATCAATGAAGCAAATAATATTTGATAAATACTCTAAGTTCTAAAGAATGGTTTTGTGAGTCTTTACACTTTAGCCGTTACCTCCTGACATCAAAGACTTAAGTCGGTTGAGGCTGCTCAACAAAGGGATTGGACAACAGACAGATTGAAGTAATGGGAACATCAATTAACACTTTAACCACGGCCATTGACGTGCCAGGCATGTCACAGAAAAACACGAAGTTAACGACAATTTGGTGTGCCTTGTATGTCATGGAGATAAAGGAGCTTAGAAAGCTTTCTTCGATTGGCCGGTGCAATATTGAAGCATACAGCAAAACCAAATTGAAAGGAAGTATGAGTTTACAGCAGTAGGGTGCCGACATTTTTAAAGAGCTTAGGAAGAGAACGATTGTTCCCTTCGCTCAGCCGGTGTTGCTAAAATCAGGGCCGGCCTTAGGAGTGTGCGACCTGTGCGGTCGCACAGGGCGCCATGGCAGCAGGGGCGCCTGCCCGGCGCTTAAATTAAAACATTGATTTTTTTTTGCTTTGTTTTTTTTTAAAACTTTAACATCCTTCATGTTAAATAAAGTTTAAATAAAAAAAACAATGCTTTAATTTAAGTCCCGGGCAGGGGCGCTCAACATGAAATGCCAGCACCGCGGCAGAGCGGGAAGACAGATGCCTCGCACTGCAGGACAGGTAAGTGAAGATCATGAGAAGTAGGGAGAGGGAGTAAATAGTGAGAAGGGGCAGAGAGGGGGTAGTGAGAAGGGGACACCAGAGGAGTAGTCCGCACAGGGCGCCAGAACCCTTAAGGCCGGCTCTGGCTAAAATGCCTCACAATTTTGTCCCTAGCTGTCAAATGGGAGACCAGGCTGTCCTTTGCCAGTGCAAAAAGGTTAGCGTACTTGGTCACGAAGGGGTTAACCTCCACTCTACAAGAGAGAATGGCACTGATGAAATATATAATAGTACTGTGTATTCTGCCATGTAGTGTACAAAAAGGACTGGCACTGATGAAATATATAATAGTGCTGTGTAGTGGCCAACCTGTTTCGAAGAATGTTAAAGGGACATGCTAACCATCATATGCACTTTAATGGGATAGATAAAGACCCAAATGCATATCAATGATTCTGCATAATCCTTCCATGCATTTGCAGGGGAGAACCACATGGAAATTTAAAGGAACTCTGCTATACATCCTGCCCAGGTATAATGGTAAACAAATGGCATACATTATCAAACACAGGGAACTGAGAACTTGTGATATACTTCTCTTGACCCTTTGCGTATTTACTTATGACAAGAGTTTTTCGGAATGGTTCCCGGGCTGTTATCAAGTAGTGGCCTGCACTCAACTTTATATGAATTGCTGTTACTGGTTAATAGTTTGCTTCTACCTGTCTGATCAGTGCTTTTTAAAAGTACATTGGAAAACTGGATACTAGGGTACACTCTTCTTAGAATGCCAAAACTTTGTTTTGCAGAAAACACATTTCTCATTATCTAACAAACCTAGCTGATTTTTACAAGCTTGCATCCTACCAAAACGTATATCATACCCAGCAAAGCAGAGACAGACGTGAATGGGGCTCTCCAACACAATTTTGTGTCCTGAAAAATGCATAATGAAGGTGATTGCACAATTACCAAAAGTGGAACAGGTGTGTATGACACCCACTCATGAAATCAAGGAGGAGTAATCTCCATATAGCTGTAACTCAACCATTTTTAGTGAACTTTCCCCAAATGAGGTAGAGAAAATATGACCCAAAAAACTGAAAAAAGCCACAATATCAAGAACTACTACCGTATTGGCCCGAATATAGGCCGCACTTTTTTCGGGCCTATATTCGGGGTCTAGCACCCAACGCCAGGGACATGCAGTCCCAGGCGCCGGGCAGCCAGCGGGGTTAGTATACAGATCCCCCGCAGCGGTGCAGGGGACCTGTATCCTACTGTCTGATACTGTCTTTCCACGAGGGAAGTACCGGCACGAGAGGTTGTCTAAGCGCATCGCGCAGACGTATCGGGGGGGGGGGACAGAGTGGCAGCATATCTCGGGGGGGGGAGAGTGGCAGCATGTTTTTTTTGGTGCTTTTTTAAAGAAAAAAAACTTTTTCTTTAAAAAAGCACCAAACTTTTAGGGTGCGGCCTATATACGGGGGCGGCCTATATCCGAGCCAATGCGGTATTAAGTCCCCGACACCTTCCAAAGCCTTTCAATAACATCACATGGCATGTTTCACAAACCTACCCCAATTTTTGACCCAAACAGAAGGCAATCAGCCTTTTTTCCAACTTTAAGCCATGTCTGTGCAGAGATGAGGGAGAATCCTTCCTGAAAAAATAAGTAAATAGTTAAATCAGCCACGCTAAAACTACATTCGAATTAAAGATCATTTTGACAGACTCTTTTCGCTCTACACACAAAATTTTAAAGTGTCAGTATCTTAACTAGGGCTGCAACTAACGATTATTTTCATAATCGATTAGTTGGCCGATTATTTTTTCGATTAAAAAAAAATGTACATTTTTCATTTATTTAAAAATAATTTAATAAAGTAACGTAGGATGTTAAAAAACAAAACGCAGAATAAAAAAAATGATAAAAATGCATTTCTTGTTTTATTTCCCAACCTGCCCCCCCCAGTTATGCACATTTGAGCCAGGCTTGCCACACTGCCCTCCCCACATATGCCGTATATACCCTATATGCCTTATACCCCCAGATATGTCACTCCGTTCTCCCCAGGTGTGCCCTATACCCCCCTGATATGCCATAGTGCACTAAATTAACCCTAAACACCCCATTAACTATAACTGCCCCTAACTTTCAGCACCCCAAATATTAATTTTATACTCAGATGAGTTCTTGAGCCATGTGGACACTATAGGAAATGTGCAGATTGGCCCCGTCCCTTCTCCCTGCAGTCACTGCCGATTGGCTGCAAGGAGGGACATGGAGAAAGGGGCGGGGCCAAAGTGCCGATTCAGCCCTAGTCAATAAACCCATTTTCAATATCGTAGGCAGATAGCACCCAAGCACAGAGCTAAGACTAACTAACCGAAAGAGCACCCGTCCCAGAACAGACTCTAGTAGCTGCAGTTGTGACCATAATGTTCCAAGAATTTGAAACCATCAGAAAATATTTGATAGTTCGTAATCTCCGTTATATGAAAATAGTCCTCATAGGTATCATGACTATCTCAGGCAGGTTGTCTTCCTTTATTGTAATAACCATTACCAAAATTTACCTGGCTCTCTCTAGAAACTATGAAGGCAAAGGTATTCATTGTAATTGTATACTATTTGCAGAAGTTACAGTTTTGTATGCATTAAAATGTAAAATAAACCCCATGTTGTTAGGCTTCATTTGCTATGCACAATATGAGTATTACGGTTATTCATATGCTTTCCCCAATATGATTGCAAGTTCCATTTTGGCATGTGTTTAAGCCGGGGTGGTTAAAAACCTAGCCTTTTTTCATGTAAGCTTGTCTGCTAAATTAGCTGTTTTTCTGTTAATTTATCATTCAGAAATCTTGTCCCCCCCCCAGTAATTAGATACCAGCACCAGGCGATATATTGACGTCTGAAATAATCCCGGACAGTTTGGGCAATGTACAAAACATGTGCTAGATCTCAAACTTGCACCCCAGCCTTGTTTCAAAGCAGTGCTTCATTATGTTATAATTACAATTTAACATTACAGAGAACATTACTCAAATAAATCTATCACAAGCTGATCTGTCTTAACCCCGCCCCTTTCTCCGTCCCTCCTTGCAGCCAATCGGCAGTGACTACAGGGAGGGACTGGAAGAAGGAAGTGGGCGGGCCAATCGGCAGTGACTGCAGGGAGGAACTGTAAGTAGGAGCTGCTGCGAGTTATAAAACGAGGGGTATTTTTCAGAGCATTTGCTCTGAAAAAACCCTCATTTTATAATCGATAAAAATCAATTCAACTAAACGATAATGAAATTCGTTGGCAACGCTTTTCAATATAAATTATCGATTTTATGGATTAGTTGTTGCAGCCCTAATCTTAACCTTGTAATGTGTGGTCCTGGCAGCAGGCAAAACACGCAATGTGTTGTTGCAAACGCTGACTTCAGCACCCTTCTTTGCTGCTCCTAGGACCGGTGCATAATTTGATCAAAATTAAGTGAAAACCGCGATGAGATCCAGGAATCTTAGGAAGAGGGCAGAGACACTCGGACCAGGTGTTATAGTCATAAATACAGTGAGTGAGAATTAACAGCCGCTAGGATAGTGGGGGGTCGTCAAAAATAGTGTGCACATTGTACACCATGGGATGCGATACATCTCCTTCCACTCCATCAACAGCTTCCAACTCGATTTGTGCTACTGACGATGTACATTCATTTTTACAACATTCACCCATACAACATGATTAACAAGGAGATCATTTTCAGCACACTTCTGTCTGGACTTGTCTGAATTCAGCAGTTGTGAATCTCACTTAATGTTTAGCAACATGTTTGAAAGAAGCAAAGTGAACTATGGTCATCCTAATACGAGGAACACTTATTAACACCTAAGTACTACACAAATCTTCCAGTTTTCACAGCTTAACTCAATCCAATCAAACACAGAAGCATTTCAGCCACAATGGCAATACGTTTTGGGTGCAATAAGGGTCTTCATTTACAAATGATGTTAAGGAAATTGAGTGTACTTGTATATAGATATTGAAATTGAAAAAAGCCATGGACATATTTCCCATACATTTTGATGTTGCATTACCTAAAGGCAGATGCGAAAGCATGCTGTAAAGTACAGATGCTTTCAAAATATGACATTTTAATAGTTTATTTTTAGCATTGAAATAATGCAAAGAGAGTTAATAGAAGAAAAATCTAAATCAAATGAACATTTGGTGTGACCGCTCACACTTCTTCTAGGTATACTTGCTCAGAACGGTCTCAAGCTTCATAGAGAGAGTTTGCCTCCTGCAAGATGGCATTGCCCATTCAAACAAAAATTAAAAAAAAATACTCTAGTACTGCATTCAACCATGTGAGTCAATATCAAGCTTAACATAAAATTTGACCAGAAGTCAAAATGAATATTTATAATATTCATTTTGACATCTGGTCAGACTGTGACCATGTCCTATGTGGGAAAGCTTTGCACCTGGCCAGATTGATTTACCCTATCAAACCATACATGTTGTACTAGACGGTTCACCTGATGGCGACATCAATGGGGAAATGTTTTTACTTTTTTTTTTTTATAGTTTAACTTTTAATTTTATGTTAAGCTTGACATTGACTCACATGGTTGAATGCAGTACTGGAGTATTTTTTTTTGAATGGGCAATGCCATCTTGCAGGAGGCAAACTTTCTCTATGAAGCTTGTGACTGCTCTTCTGAGCAAGTATTCCTAGAAGTGTGAGCGGTCACACCAAATGTTCATTTGATTTAGATTTTTGTGATATATATATATATATCACATCCCAATATCCATCCCAAAGGTGCCCCTTTAGCCCCCAAACCAAGATGTTGCTGGGAAAAACCATGAGCACCTCCGAAATGTTAAAAAAGTTGTTGTCACAAAGGGTACAAAAAGTGAAGAGCTCTGTCTCTAAGGGGTAAAGATGGGATCCAGTTAAGCATCTATTGTCTCCATAATTCCTCTCTGAGCAGTCCAATTCTTTTGACCATCAACAGCATTTACACTCAACTCAATTATTATATCTCGAGAGAGATTAAAAGTAATGTATAAAAATGTTAAAAAAAAAAGAAATACAATATTAAAAAGATTGAATTCTGGCTTTTCATAGTTACATAGAGTTTTTGGGTTTTGTGAAGTTTTTTCAAATAATAGCACATTTGAAAGTATTACAATTTAGAAAAAAATAAAATTTGTACCTTTTCTTATTTGTACTATAAAAAGGCCTACAATGTTAACCCAAACCGCCACCACATAATTTGTTTGGAGTAATTATTCATAAATGCTTCAATAAAAACATAGCTCTTTCGGTAAATTGCTACAAGAAAACCTAAAAATTTTCTAGTTCATTTTAGTAATTAAGCAGCCATGTCAGCCTAAATGCTGCTGTAGACACCTAGGCATATTATAAGTGAAAACACTTATCTTGGTTATAAAATAAGCAGAATATTGCTGCTTAGCAGTGAAATATATGTTGTTTGCCAAGGATCACTTTTTCAAAATTCTTGGTAAAGCAAAACAATAAAAAAAACCACCATGTTCTCTCCATATAAATACTGCTCATATAAACCTGTTTTTTCTAACAAGGCAAAGATGTGACACTCTTTGATCTCTTACAACTAGAGGGAGACAAAGAAGCCGACTGTTGCCATTTTTCCCTCTGTGTGAACAAAAATCAGTATAATACCTCTTATCTGTAATACAGAAGAGCACTGGCAAAGAATATGAGCAGCAGCGTAATTGAAGAATGAAAAGGGATTCTGCCCGAGGAGCTAGTGCAGCAATTTATGTTACTTGCAACCAATGGAGAAAATGCTAAGAAACAGATAAATGGAGCCCAAATTATACAACTGAACCTAGCAAATAATACAAAAAAACAAAAATACAACCGAGCCAAAATACGCATGATCCCATTCCCCATAACGCAGGTTCGCATGGAATTCTCTGTGATAATATACATAAGAGCTGTCCAACTGGCGGCCCACCCCAAGCTCAACTGCAGCCTGCGGGAACCAGCAGAAAAAGCAGGTCTTCTTTGTTCAAAGGTATGCTGTCACACAGAGCAGTTAGCTTGCAGTGGCATAATGATTGAGGGCCTGATCAGCCTTCACCCTCAGTCTTTTTGTGACACAGGGCTGAAATTAAAGTGCCTGCCTTAAATGAGCGGTTAGACTGAGGTGTGCAGAGTAGGGAATGAGGAGACAGACACAAGCCGGCTTTAACCATATTGCAGTTGGGGAAATTTACCAGGCAGCACCGGGTTTGTAGCAACTGTAAGTACATTAAAAGCCTTGTTTTAGTTCTACAGTAAGACTGAAAAACACACAGCAAAACAATCATACATTTAGGGCTGCAACTAACGATTATTTTAATAATCGATTAGTTGGCCGATTATTTTTTCGATTAATCGATTAATCGGATAAAAAAATGAATGTAAGTTTTTCATTTATTTAAAATAATTTACTAAACAAATGATGTTAAATA
>VKOC01000006.1:4373232-4397465 GCA_009364415.1 Spea multiplicata
TCTTTATTATTATATGAGAACATCTATATGAAGGGACTTTTGTCAGAAACACTTAAAAATGCCACCTGTTAGTGTGAACGCATTCCTAGTGTTTCATATATTCATAAAATAAGATCGTCAACAGCTTTGTGAACCTCATTGGGTCCCAAGCACCAGAAACACTAGCAGGCTGCTGGTATACTTGGAGCCATTGGTAGCAGAGAGATGCGGGTGACATTTCACAGATCTCTGGCGAGAACTCATTCATAGTATCGTAAAAAGTTTTGGAAACTCCATCTCTAGAAGGATATTTTTTCTGGAGGGAGTCCAGGGAAAGTCTACAGAAGAGTAAGTGGTTTGCAAGGGAAAAATAAAAAAAAATGGGAAAAGGCAATAGCATATCAATATGCGTAGCTTGCAGGAGAGAAGAGAGATAGTAATGAGCTGTGATACAAACATTTAAATATTTTAAAGAGAAAAATATATTTCTAAGGAAAGGATGCCGTCACTCTAAAGGATAAGGGGCTAATATGTAAAATAAGGAAGCTTTAATTCATTGATAATGTAGTAAGTGGGAAGACTCACAGCAGAAGTGGTAGTGGTTAATATAGTGATGGCATTTAAACAAGCATAGGGGATAGGTATCAGGGCTTTCCTCAATGTAAGACAAGCGCAAAGACCACATATATAGGCTGATGTTTTCCAACACAATGGAAAAAAAAGGAAGGCTTTATTATATATATTTACAAAGGAATGGATTAAATGATTCTTTATCTGCTGTCTTCAGAACCCCCCACTGTCAGCGCACCTCATTGGTGTTGAAGACCTCTCTATAACTTTATCTCAGTATTATAGCAAACTTAAAAAATTGGGTTTATTGTATAGATAAATGTATTTATTAATAAAGGTTTCCTATGACTCTGGGTCTAAACAAGGCCTGCATATAATTTTACAGTAATCCGGGGAAAGTGACTACCATAAAACGAGCATTATCTGATATGGTAATACACCAAAAGTAAACAAAGAAGAAAAGTTGTGATTAATTTAAGGTGACAGTAACCTGACAGATCACCAAAATGTTTCTAAAAGTGAAATCAAGAATAGCCAGAGGGAAAAAACCCCTAAATATTCACAAATAAGTTGAATACGCTACAAAATGTGTTTTCCTGGTTTGATACGTTGCTGAATTTGTCTGTACAATAGGACTATTGCTAATAAGTTGTTCTGCGTATACACTGCACTGTAACATGTGGCTTTGCAAATTAGTTTTGCTAAAGGAATTCTGACAGATTCAATATATTAAATAACATCCTGCTTTTCACACAAACATTCTACGGGTAGCAGGAGTGCATAATGCTAACAGACCGCACGATCCTGAGAGCAGAGATACTTTATTTCACAGCACATTTTAATTTCGTTTTTTTATCTCTTTAGCCACAAAATCAAGAAACACAGAACGACAAACATCCATGAAATAGTGACTGTGACTGTACACCAAACCATGAACTCCAATAACTATGCTTAAATGTCTTATTTGCACTAGGGATGCTAAGTAACTTAACTATTTTTGTTTCATAGGAGACCTTAAATATTGTCTGTTCATGTGAACCACCACTTGTTCAAAAACTGGTTCATTATGCTGTTGGCATTTTATATGACAATGTCATCATTCTAAGTTGTGCCAAGATTCTTTTCACACAATGTGGAGTACTGTCTGGAAGAATAGGTTTTTAGCTATTCAGATCCTTTGAAATTAGCCATTAGTGGAACCCTGAGAAAGCCTACCTCCATCTCTTTCCCGTACTCTGTGGATGTGTAGACTTTTGGCCTTGCTGTGGCCCAAACTGTCACCATACTTGTTTTCAGGACTGTCGGAACGTCGCATTTTACTTGGTGGAGAAGGATCTGTAGAGTCTCGCATCTTGTCATGACGGTGATCACTGCTGCTTGGGTGACTCTTCGATGAATATTTAGCAGTCTGTAAAAATGACGATTTTTTAATAAAAAAATAAATACAATTCTAAAGGATTGGTATTGCAGATATGCCATGTACTCAAATGTAAACCATGACTTCTACACCTTACAGAACATAAACTTTTACTGTTTTTTGTGATCAAACCTATGGGAAAGGAAAAAAGTGACAGATCTGCCCATTTTTCTACACTAGTTAATAGTGGACTTAATATTTTGTCTAAGTAGAAAAGAATCTTACAAAATACGGTTTAACATGCAATTATATATACGTGCAGTCTAATAAGTTAGTGAAACTCAAATGGCTAACACAAACTACTCGCTGTCTATGCCACTTTTACTGCTGTCAGTCTTGTTAAATCACATGACAGTCTGAATTATGAGGAGACAGGCAAACAGACAAATCTAAAAAGTGAACTTATATCAGCTATCAACAGTCTAGGATTTTGGTAAATATATATTAAATATACAAACCAAACAGGTAAGCGGGTATGCGGCATCCTTTACCATTCTACTACCGATGAGTCCTTCCATGCAGATGCCAACCTACCGCAAGCAGGATGCCAGATACCGGAAAGTAACAAGCAACCCTGACAGCTGCCAAATTACTTTCCTCATTTACTAAACAGAGGTAGAAGTTAAATTAACTCAGTTTAGCCACAATGTTTACAACACAGCCACGAGATCTGCTACTGCTATCTACACTTTAATTTTATTTGTTGGATCTCAGCTAGTTTTAAACTCCTAAAGCGGAAGGACTCAAATTCCTAAAAGATTGCAAAGGTGTTCTAGATAGTAAATGCCAGAAATTGATGCACCTTCACAAAACATTGTTAAGTTAAAGACAAACTGATGTGTACATGGGATCCAAGGGGCAAATGGTACAATAAACATAAGACCCGTTCGGGCCATCTAGGCTACCTATCTTCCTGCTGTAAAGACTCTGACGTTAATCAGCTGCGGTTACCTGTTAGATTTAGTATAGCTATTCACACATCGCATGCATGTTTACATTCCTTACAGTTTTAACCTCTACCACTTCCAATATGGGGCTGTTCCACTAATCTACCACCTTCTCCATAAAGGAAAACTTCCTTACATTACATCAAGCCCTCTGACTATCATTTTTAAGCTGAGATGGAGAGGGGGAACTAAACCCAAAAATAAACCCGGGAGCAGAAAATGGGAAATAAGCTTTGCGAGGAAAGCCGGGGAGCTGAAAGGTTGTGACGCGTATTGCATGGAGATAAAACACGGTTTCAGTGAGCAGGTAAATACACCCGTGTTTTCTAGCCCGCACTGGGGCCTAACACTGAGGCCGAAGCCTGAGCTGGAGTAACGGCTGTGCCCGTATCTCGATACCTGGTAGGGTTGGGAATCCCTTCGGTCGTGACAGCTGCAAAGACACAAAAACAAAGAAGCCAGGTTAGTAAATCAATAAGAAGGGGTGACATTAACCGAAGGGCCCGCTCCCTAACATCCCCACAACCCTCCCTCCTCCTCCTCCCGCCTCCACCGATCGGGAGTTCGCAACAAAAATGGCGGCTGGGCCAGAGGGGGAAGGAGCGGATAAACCGCGACACGAACGAGGTAAAAGAGCGATATTTTACCCATCACTGAGTCTCGGTTGTTTCCTTGCATACATTACCATCAATGCCGTGTGTGAGTGGGGTGTGGACGCGAGAGGGCTGGAAATGATAGAAAGCCAGCCACCGGCGGCGGAGACGGAGCCGGGGCAGCGGAAGGAACCCTGAAAGAGGTCGCTTTCTGTGGCGCTATAGGGCTCGTGAGGTAAATTTTATACACTATGCTCGGAGTATGAAGGGTTTAATGGGGCGAGCGCCCGCGATCCATCTCCCCCCGCACACACAGACACAGACGGCACGACGTAGCGGCGGCGCGGAGACTCGGGAGCGCGCAATACACTGGCTCGACCAGCTCTCCAGAACGCGCATGCACCGCCTTACCCTGCGTCACACCGAGCATGCGCAGCACCCCACCTTAGTCTGCGTCATGGCAGGCACGCGCAGTCCTCGCCTTACCACTTTCGTCACACTGCGCTTGCGTAAATTCCGTCTTATGGGACGTCCGTAAGTGCACGCGCGCATGCGCAAGTTACGGTCACTGACGTAGATATTTTTTTTTATATTCAGATCTTTATTTAAAATAACCGAGATTTAAGGCTGCTGTGCGCCTAGAATGATAGCTGAGAAGACAATAAGATGAGGGCGTAAGTCACATGCAATTGTTTGACTCAATGTATCATGAGATGATGGCTTGTTACATAGTTGTTTCACTGTTCTATCTCACATGTTGCTACTCCCTATAGGATAAGCTGCTAATTGATTATTTCAAATGTGTATGGCGTACACCACTGCGGTAAATAAAGTTTTTGTCCCAACCCCCCCTCGCGTTTCCCTTCTGCGCATGCGGCGACCTGTCATAGAGTTCTATATACTAAAGAGTATTACTGTTTGACGCAGTACACTTTTACAGTGGCGTTAACAATCTTAACATTGCTCAGCGACCACGGCGGCCATTCACGCGAGTCACATTATTAATGAAACTCGAGCCGTCAACCTTGAGAAAGCGGCTTTTGGAATGGAGACACGTCTTCGTGTTGTATTATACACCGGGTGCTGTTTTGTACAGTAGGTGCGTTGTGTCTTAACACGCGCCGCTTCGCAAGCGAATGGTTTGGGTGCTGGAGAACGATAGCCGCTTTATTTTTTCTTTAGCGGAAGAGCCAATGATTATCGTACAATTTAGCGGGCTGTGGTGTTTTTATGTGTTTGAGGGGTCCGTTTACAAAAAGTAGCGCCGTGCTTTGAGCTCGTTGACGTCGCTATTATGCAGGTGTGAGGCTTAGAAGCGCTTGGCTGGTCATGTATAATGTATAGTTAAACCACTGAGATTGATTCAGTTTACCCATTATAATTATGCGTTATGCAGGGCTATCTCCAGCCTTTATGCAAGTATTGGCCCTTTATATTGAATAGAGAGGGAGCTAGAGCCATATCTCTGCCTTTAAGAAGAATTGGAGGGCCTGACACCAAGATCTGCTCAAAGGCGCATGTATCTTTACATTTTTCACATCGAATATATAAATATATATGATCTTTTATATATATTTTTATTTTGGTTTTTTTGCACAATGCAACATGAACCCTTTGGGGGTTTGTCATACGTTTTTTATGCCATTGATGTCATCTTTCTATATATATATATATATATATATATCTCCATAGCCCTGCTTTGCAAATCGCAGTACATGCCATCAGCCAGCAGGGGGGGCAATTGGCGATCCCTTTAGGGTCTAGAAAGGGCCTCCAGTATTTTGACAGGCCGGACTCCCCAGTCCACAGAAGCATCGTTTGTAAATAGTTTTCTTTTTCTTATATGTGTTAGCACTAAATAATTTCCAAGATTTTAATACGATTCCCTAATTGTCCTGAGCAAAATGTATATTTTGTGTGGGTCTATCAAATATGGAAAAGTGGAATTGGGATTTAACAAAGTGAAACTCACAAAAACTGGATTTATGGGTATATAAAAACCACATGGTCCTTTTTAAGGGGCTAAAGAGTCATTGGTTAAATAGTTCTTTAATATGGTGTATCTAAGCGAATGATCATATATATCGCATTATAGTATTTCAACAAATGTTGGCGGTCTTGTCTCGGCACAGTAACCCTACCATTTGTTCTTTATTTTTTTCATTGAACTTTTTTTTGCCTGTTCTACCAATTAAATGTGGGCTGGTAGTTGAGAAGTAGTTGAGCCAGGCACCCCTCCCCGGGGCGTTAACATCCGCCATACACTGTATGTTTTACAAGAGTTTAGGATTGTTGATCGCCTCCTAAACTTCAATGGTGTAGCTGAAATGCCTCGATAGTGAGGCATTTAATGACACCAAGCACCCACCCCAGGATGTGCTGTGAAGCCTCCGGAGAGCGGTCACAACTGTCACTGCGAGTGATTTTTGCCAATCTTATGATGGCGGTGCATCCTGTAAACAAAAGTTGAGTTCTCTCTAGACCCTCCTGAGAACTCTGGCTCCACTTGCAGGTTGAATACAGGTACTGCATTCAACCATGAAAGTCTTTGAGCCCAGATTTCCAATGTAATTGGTGAAATAAATGTTAACAAAAAATAATTTAAAAATAAATAAAATATATATTTATTTATGAGCTGTAAATTCATACCTTAAGTACTGCGTGGGGAAAAATACGCACAAAAAATACTACTGCAAACTTTGACAACGGCTGGTTGTAGATAGAATGCCACTGTCTAGTTTTCAAAAATATTTTATTTGACACACTTAATTGTCATGAAGGGGTTAACTAAGCACCAGTTGCTCCCTGGGTACAAAACCAAAAATCATTAATGTTTTTTTAATTAGTAAATGTCATTGATGATGTATTCTTTGTTTAATAAAGTTGGTTATCTACCAGAATCGTATGTCCAGGTGTGATGTTCTTTATGTGCTTTACCCCAACCACTGAGGATCATTAGTTACAGTGATGAGATTTTATTTCTCAGCTGGGAATAAACCTTCTGTTTATGATACCTGTGACAGATCGATTCCGACTGCTTACCTCTTACCAGTGGAGAGCTCGGTGTATTTGGGCGATGGCTGCATCCATGGACTGCTGTGATGACTGAGACTTCCATTTAAATGGCATGCGTGGCAGTGGAATTTAAACATTATTGTAACTTTTAGGGCTGCTGTGATACATATGTGCCAACTAAACATTCAGAACTCCTTCAGGACTGTTCTTCTTAAAGTGGGACACTTGGGTGGAGTGTAATATACAGCCATCAAGGGGAAATTGCTTGCTTCCCAATGGAGTAATGGTGTTACATGCCAGCTCCTGCCAATCCTTTTTACAGCATGTCCTGACCTAGCATTTGTTTTGTGTAAATAGTTTTTGGGGTCAGCAGAAAGCCTTTTCAGTGCAGACACAAGCCATGTGCATTCTGAGCTGTGTACGGGTCAATGGTTCTTTTTAAAGCTTGACCTCCTTCCACTGAATAAATCACTCAATGGAGTGATTAAGTTCTGAGTGTTTTTAATTATAAGCAGATTGGCCAATGTTATACGATTAGGAGTGTGCCGTAAGATCTTGGGTGTATGTAGCATGTGCAATTTACCATTTTCAGAAATAGTGATGAGCGGTGCATGTTATACCCGAGTCCTTAGAAATAAGGCCACTTCATGGCTGCAATACTGCCTATCGGTCACTGGTAGTGATGAGAGCCGTCTCCATCAGCGTTCCCTCAGTCCCAGCCCGCTGACATAAGTCTGAGCGCTAGGGTGTGATGTCAGTTCCAGCGTTCAGACGCAGGCAGCACGGGGCAAGGGAGCAGCAGAACAGACCAGTCCCCAACTGCTGTGCCACAAGGAAAAGCCTCCAGAGCCTACAAAGGTAGGTAATCCTGCAGGGGGTCCTAAATGTACATGTGTGTACCTGGAGTCAGGTGTGGGTGAAGTGTTACCTGCGTGTTATTTATATTGGTAGCTGTAAGAAAAATATTTTGGGCTAATGCTTTTATGTATTTCTTTCCTTTTTATAAGTGTATCCCTTATTTTGTTCTCTGTTATGTAGAAATAATTTTGTGGGTGCGAATTCGCTTTCATTCAATAGGAGACATAACTCGAAAGGTGGCTGAAGAAGGGATGCAAAACAAGAGTAAATTGGGATTGTGCGAATAACAAAAGCCTCCAGAAATGAACTTAAATCACTGCAGTTAAAAACGTGTATTCCACAATCCAGCCTTCACGAGCTCCCTGTATTCCACTGGTTGCTATGGCGATATTACCACTTTTCTAAACTCTGAATCTCGGCACTAGTGTTGTTTTCTCTTAGATTTAAGATTATAATATAACTGTGGCTCGTATTTTGACTGTTCTTAATTAGACACTAGATGATGTTTTGCAAAGCCGACAAGAACATTTCACTGATTGTTACTGTAACGAATCCACGTCTCCTTTGCTGTGTTTTTACTTAACCTGCTATGGATTGTGTCGCTTCTAAACAGGAACTCATAAAAAAAATACTATTTATTGATATAACTGGAATCGTTATCGTTAAAGTGCATGTGATGGCTGGAGTGTCCCTTTACAGTTTTTGAGTGGAACAACTCTACATTTCATGTTTTTAGGCCGCTTCATACTATGTGTGTACGTTCTGGCTTCGTGATCTTGGTCCACTCTACAGGTTACATACCCTGCCTCCATATCATACTACCTCGTGGTTAATCCCCGGGAGGAAAGCTTCAGCTAATGAACGTCAATGGAAAGGTAACTTCATTAGACAAACAAATCTTTAACCTTCCCATAAACAAATCAGCTAAGTGTGTTTGAGCAAGAAAATTCACCAAAAATATCACATGGGTGACAACAATGGCGGCTTTGGGTCTGCCGATAACGGGGGGTTTGTTGGAGCAGAATGTAAAAACACTTTTTTAGAATGCCATACACCTTATTATTACTTATTACAGATGTCTGAGTATATACGACAATGCTGGACTTCTGGCACCCACCCTGTAATAAACACAGGGTGAAGAAACCCGTTGGACTCCACTACAGTCTCGCACCTGCTGGTATAGTTAAAAAAGACATCACAATCCCTCGCCAGGATTCTCACAACAAAGTATGACTTTGCAGAGGGCTATCAAATAGACAAAATGGGATTATCCTTTAGGGTTAAAATCTTATAAAAACGTCCCCTGTTTCAGTTACAAGATGCAGGTATTGTGTTGGCTCCAGGTAGGGTTCCCTTTAAGCCGGAGTGTATCACACCTTCTAAAACTCACAATCGTGTGTACAAAGGGTAGAACATAAAGAAAAAAGGCATGTTTGTATGTAATTATATGTTTTATATTGTGGCATCGTATTCAACAGCGCTGTACAATGAGTGACTATGGCATTACAAGTAATATAACATAACAATTTGACAGAAACAACAGGTGAGGAACCCAAAACAAATGTAAAGAACTTTTTTCCAAAGAAAAGTTAGTAGAGTTAGATACTCTTAATCTACGCAGATTTCATTTGCATCACTACCTAGCTGTGAACTCGAGCGGCTTTATTCAGCACAGTCCATAGGCAGTAACAAAATGGAGAGGCCGTGGCAGAGGGGAGAGGTACTATTATTACTATTGTATATGATGGCGGGGGATTTTGTAGGTGGGAGAATACAACTTTACCTGTAACACAATTTAAGAAATACTGATGCCGGAGAAAAGAGTTCACAGTGTATGAGGTCGGTATATGATGTCATACTCGTGACTATGAGTTATGTCTTACTTTTATACCAAGTCACTGAAGGCTGTCTTCTCAAACAATGAGAATGCAGACAAACACGTTCATCCTGTAGCTCGGAGCCTAGCCCTTGAGATTCAAGTTCGTAAAGGAAAAGATAATAAGCCGGTTGCTTAATTATGAGAATGTGTGTCAAGTTGCTGCATGTGTTGCAGATAGTAATCTCATATCATCACAATACCCCAGTGTATTGCAGTGTGTGCTGAAACCACACATATATTTTACGTTAAAGAGACAGCCTCCGATTCTTTTTCCTAGAAACATACGTGATCTGTAAGTACTTTATGTGTATGATCAGACACACCTCCTGAGGAAGCCACGAGATATTGGTGAAATGCGTAGAGGACTTTTTTACTTACAGGACATTTACTTTTTATCTTTTTATTCATTTTTATTGATTTTTATCTGACTTTTTAAACATTTACCTCTTAGTACATTTATCTATTTATTTATTTATTTTTAAATTTTTTTTTGTACTGATGAGTTGTAATTATACATTTAAGGTTTAGGGCATAGTCCCAGAATAAATTATTTTCCTATTTATTTACCCTCTTGATCATGCTTTATATATTATCCTTCCATAAATCATGAATTGCACATAACACATATTGAATATCAATTATCCGTTGATCACCACGTGATTTTTATTAGTTTCTGCACCTGTACTTTAAAGAGATTTTGCAAACACTGCCATTGGAACCCAGAGGACTCACCTTACCAGGACCTAAAGACCTTGAAGTTTAAGAAGATCCAGATTCAGAGCTGCAGCCAACATCAGCACAACTCCAGGATATACAACAGATAAGCGTGATACATCTGCTTAAATGTGAGTGCATCCCACCATTGCGTGTACATCAATATAGAAAGATATCACCCCATGGTAGATTTCTGTTTTGTATGTTTCATGATACGGACGGATTGACACACACACCAAGGAGTTGATTCTGGAGGCTTTAAAGGTCATACACATTGTGAGTGCAACTATTGGAGTATAGCCCTGGAATTCCAAAATAGTTTTACTATACTACACTATATTTTTCCTTCTTTTTTATCTGTTCCTTTTGAGTTACATAAGATCGTGAATTACAAGCTCCCCTTGACAGAAGTCTTGTGTATGATCAGAGACATGTTTACCTCGGGCGCTGCTCTAGACCTGACCCGGAGCTGCACCCCGACAGCCCCTCTGTGTCTTTACTGCGGCTCCTGTTGATGCCGTCTATGGAGGAAAATGGGTCACTTTAGAACAGAGATAGCTCTTGTAACCGGTCCATTGAGCAGCGGCACGCATCTAGAAAGGTTGGCCCTTCTTCCGCCAAGCTGTGTTGGTAGGATAAATCTCGATAAAGTATTTATTTTACCCTGCCTGGCCTGTAAATTGAAGTTGCACCCTTTTATGCTCCTTCCCCACGATCTAACAAAGTTAAAGAGTGTTATAATGTTAAGGCGAGTGTTTTCCTCTGGATTATCGGTACCTACTCCTACGGGCGTTGGTATCAGCACCACTCCGCGTCACATTGAAAAAAGCTTTTACGCTACTCGGCGGTGTTCTTGACTACTTGATGTTATAAAAAGAATATTCTGCTATCACCTAAACAAAAACAACATCACTCATCCAGGTAGACAAATGCATATTTTTTTTTATTTATATTTACCATTTTTTTATATATTGTGTATAGTTACACAAGTGCAACTTTTAGGAAATATTTTGGTAAATCTTGGATTAAATATAGGAATGAAATTATTGCTATTTACTACCCATATCATATTTTCATAAATGTATTCATCATGTAAAACATCAATTGAAATACCATGACCCTCAATGTTTATATAAAAAAATGAGGGTTCTACTACTTGATGAACGTGTAGTTCCACATAATAACACTAGATGTCAGCACTGCCTCCTGGAAGCTTAACATGAAACGGCGCATGAGTTCATGAGTCTGAGATCTTTTAAAAAAGGATACTTCTGTTTTTAATTGATAACATTTAATAAATACACTTTCTAGGCCACTGCCACCACGTTTGCTTCCAGTTCAACACAGGAGTATCTATAGTAACAAGAACTTTATGCAGCATTTACACCAGGGCCGGATCCTTTGTGTGCTTTTATTTTGGTACCCCATTTAGGTGAATTGGTTGGACAGGACTGGGTACTGTAAGTTGGATCCTGTTATTATATCATGTTAATGGCCACCTGGCTTGGTTCCTCCTGGACTTAATCTGCACACAGAATGAAAAGTACTAAAGTAATCTTCTACACCTTACAAGCATGGATAAGGGCAGCTTGGCCCATCTAGTCTGCCAATTTCATTCCTGCTGTAAAAACCTCGATCCGTACTTGCTCCTTGGTTTTGTCTTATTTTTAAGATGACCATGATCACATTAACGATAATTGGTGTATGTACTGTGCTTTTTATAAACAAATAAAAATACAACATGCAACAAGATTACACATAAGATTGACATTTCTTAATATTCTAACATAACGCCGGCACCATTTATTGTATTTATACAGTGAATAAACTAATATCAACATTCTGCTACAATTAGGAGTTCTAACCTATTTAACCGATGAGAAAAACTGCCCAGTGAAGTTATCGTATAAACCGAGCGGAATAGATTATATTCTTCAATATTATGATTATTATTATTGTTTTATATAGCCCCATCAAATTCTGTACAATGTTATGAACATTTTCCTACGAGTCCTTGGGGTCAGACAGGGAAAGAACGTTGTGTTGCTATAGAGCTGCCTTCGCTAGAGACTAATGAGCTCCTCCTTAGTAGTGTTGCTTTTACTGAGAATAAAATAAAATAGTTTGTAAATATATCTTACAAAATGTTTTTTCCTAAAAGTAAAGCACTAAGATTAAAATACATGCACCCTATTCACGACGTTCATTTAATGCCACCCATTTTAACTCGTTAAAAAAAGTATCCGTCTATGGGGGTCCGTAACTTTCACTGAGCAAGAGGGGCATCTGTCTCAGGTGGCAGAGGGCGAGGGATGCCCTTTAAATGCTAGGCAGAATTGGCCTTCTAAGGTGATTTTTAGGCCTACATTGATATTCGTATGTAAATACAGGTCGGATCACTCTTTAAATCTTAGAATTCAATACTTTTGTAACTGAATACAGCATTAAAAATATCATTCCTAGTAAAGCTGAATGCACAAACCCCTTCCATAAAGTGGAACAGCACCTTCAAAACGGCCTGAGATGGGGGGGACACAGAACCGCTGGGAGGAAAATTCACTTGTCGCCTTCCATTGCCCTACCGTGTTAACTCTCGAGCCGCTATTAACCACACACCAGGTTAACCCCCATATTCTCCAAACTCAAGGTTGCACTTTCTCCCTACCCCCTGGTGTTTAATGACCGAGATGGTGCGTTTACCTCTAGCACTAGAAGCACAGGTGAGTTATTTTGCGTACTATAAAGATATTTGGGGGTTATATTTCCACCCATTCTCATCCTCTAGATGTAAGCCCTCTGAGCAGGGCCCTCCTCACCGGTTGTCTCTGTAAGTCAATTTTGTATGTTACATACTACTTGTTAGGTCATGTCTACCCATTGTACAGCGCTACGGAATATTACGGCGCTATATAAAATAAAGTAATACCGGTAATAGTAATGTGCTGCTGCTGTAGCCAAATCTGTTGTTAAAATGCTTTTTTTCAAGAGCCGTCCTTTTGTGATGCAGCCAGAAATCTGGTACACGCACACACGCTAACTCCTCTGTGGAGTTCTGCCTTTTCTTCCGCCCCGTCTTCTCTCTGATAATATTTATTCATCATCTCCCCCAGGACAGAGCCGGCTCTCCTAATCTTGTTCTACCCCGGAGGATGGAAGACATGGGATCCGCTAAACAGATTGGCTCGTGTTTTGTTTCTCTAATGCTTGGAAGATTACTTAAGTGTCCACGAAACGTTACCCTGTCCATGGTACTGATCTTAAGAGAATAAAAGTGCAGAGAGATTCATTTTACATTTTTTGCTAAAAAAAAAAAAATTAAAGGTTTGAAGAAATGCACAATTTTTCCACTTTTTGGCAAAAGGGTTACAGAATTTACATGATCTGCTGTATGTAACATTAACCTGCATACGTGTTACATACAAGCATAGAAACAGAATTTAGTGCAGATAAGAACCATTCACCCTATCAGTCCTTGGTCTCCTCTTAGATCCAGCATCGCTTTATGCCTATCCCATGTATTTGTAAAAATAACCTCTGCCACTTCTGATGGGAGGCTGTTCCATTTAGCCACTACCATCTCAGTAAAGTGAAATCTGCATTAATAGTCCAGTGAAGAAAACCCACTTCGACCCCAAGGCTTGCAATCCATTATACTTCGCTAGCCAATAATGGTATTATCTTTATTGAATTCGCTCTTTTTCTTTCAGCAGCTAACACTGTCCAGCATTAACAGCCTTCCAGCAGACGCCTCCAAAATATAAGCCCCATTTCCAAAAGAAATGGGGCGATGTCAGTATTTTTGGGTAGTGAAGTATTTTAACGCAGTATGCGGAAAATATAATTACCTCCAAGATACAACGTAACCAACTCCAGTGAGTGCGGGGATTACTGACCTGCTTAATGACAGGTCTCCTGCCTGCTTTATTCTCTGGAGAGTCCTTGATGTGGAGATTAACCTAGAATGGGGATTTTCCATGAAATTTCATTAAGGGCAGCAGGTGCCTCCTGGCAATAGGGAGGGCAGTTGGTTTAAGGAGAACAAGTAATCATTTTACAGACTGCGGGGGCTATTGCGCTGTATTAAAGGTGCTGTTCTACTTACTTTAAGACTTTAATAACTAAATGCAGCATTAGAAATATTATTTCGGCTCATCTAATCTGCCCATTTTCTTGCTATTAAGTCTCAGACCTTAATTAATTGTTGGTCTTGTCTTAGATTCAGGATAGCCACAGGCCTGGCCCATGCATATTTGAATTCCCTCACTGCGTCAACCTCTACCACTTATGCTGGAAGGTTGTTCCACTTATCCCCCACCCTCTCAGTAAAGTAAAGCTTCCTTAAATTAGTTGTCGGCTTGTAAATTATGAGCACCTGCTTACGTCTGAAAATCTCTGTCACTGATAAATCTTGGTATAACCTGATGATTGGGGTAGGGAACATCTGGCAACGAATGCAGCTGCTGTGGTTTATTCACGCTCCTGATCCGCACGCTTAACTTTACACCTTTCTATATGTTGGCCCCAAAATGGTATCAACATCAATTCATGTCTCTCCTTTTGTCTTGGGCTGATACTGCAATATCCATTTGTGTTACTGAGAAAGAGAAATTAGCCAAGGAGGAGACCTCCGAGCCTCCGGTACCACGCTGACTGGCATACGCGCGGTGGGAGTAATTATACGTATAGCGCTGGGATTTTGCCCCTGCAGCTGCATTGGGCAGAAGTATAATTAAAACGACCTGCCTCAAGACTAGCCGTCTAATTACACGTGTGGCCACAGCCGCCAATGCAGCTGTAGTGATTGCCGCGGCCATTAGTATAATTAGATGGCGGGCCTTAAGACCAGCCCCAGGGGAGGCAGCCTACTGGGGGGATCACTCAGGATCCCGACAGGCCAGTCTGGGCCTTGTTGATGCCTCATGCTCTAGCACCATACACTCATGTTAACGCCACATGCTAACATAAATCACTCTATACCCACACACGCACTGACACACACTTATGCTAACACCATTAGCTGACACGCATTAACAGCATAGAGTGATACACATACTTACTCTAACACCATACACTTACACATACACACACACGCTTTCAAACACTGTATGTATATATATATATATATATATATATATATATACACTCTCCACTCTTCTTCTATCCCTCCTCATCTTCAGAGGGGGCTGAATGAGAAAGCGGTGGGTAGACCCACCAAAACACGGGGTACCCGTGGTACCCTGATCATAACATAAGCTCCATTTGACTACTGTACTTATTATACTGCTGCATTTGTGCCTCTCCTTTGTTAACCGTAAAGGATATATGTGTTACAAATAAAACTATACATGCAAAAATATATATACATACTTTATGGCACTATAATAGAAAGCCTCTCTCTGGCTGGCATGGAAAACGTACAATTTTCACATTCTGTAATGCAAAAAATTGGGAATTATGTTGAAAAAAATGCACAACATTAAATTCTTATTCAATATGCAGGAGATTTAGGGGATTAACATAATACCCCCTGCTGCTCCACCATTACCAGCGGTGAGGCTAATTTGCCTATTGCTTCTCTCTCTCTCTCTGTAACACAATACCCCAGGATCATATCACAGAACCGTATCCTGCAAATCACCCAAAACAAATTTTATACAGTATTTTAAATAGTTTCTTAAATTGCAGATTCTTAAGAAATTTTGCCATTAAATTATACACAATTACTAAATCTCTCTAAAAGAAATAACACTGCTGGAAAAATAGTTTTTTTAGGTTACTTGGTGTTTAGGAAACACTGTTTAGTGAAAACTCATCTATCTATCTATCTATCTATCTATCATCATTTATCTATCAATGTTACACACGGGAACAGCAATTTACCGTAAACATTCGGTTCTCAGGTTTTTTGTGAAGTTACTGCTGGCTTTGCACCTCTGAAAACGGTTTTCTGTCAATAGTGAGATTTTTATTTTGCCTTTTCCTGGAATAGACTTTTTACTAAAAGTACTTCATGTGAGGTCATCATAACAGCTTCAGCTGTAACACCGGAGATGGCACTGAGAACAATCATTACATGCTAGGATAACAAATGAAAATGAGAACCATTATGCTGCCATATCTTATGAGTTTTGGGTTATATAATTTAGTTATATAGGGAGCATACTTACTATACCTCTTTATAACTCTGTTCCCCTGTTCCCCTTTTCTAGGAGCTCAGAAAGAATGTTCACTGGGCATGAATGTATTACGTCATACTCCTCTCTAAGTTTGCGGGTTTACAGAGAGGGGCACGTTCATTGGGGGGAATTGTTACAGGTGGGATTTGCTGAAGTTAGGGGTGTGGCTCTGGCAGGACATGCCAGTATATGACATCATATTGCAGCTTCCATACATCACAGAGTAGCCACATGTGATTAAGGTCTGTACAAACATTTTGGGCCACTACCAAAGCTTTATTCCACGTGTATTCAGTAGGGTGCATAGGGTAACAAAGAGATTAGCTTGTATTTACATCCTAACTGGATCCTTTCTGTGCTCATTTTATTAGTTTTCTATATAATTTCTTTATGTAAATGTGTTTAGCATATAACTATATAATGAACAATGCACTTATTGTTTGCTAAATGTGTTTTGGGCTGATTTAATACCATACTTTGGTTTTTGCCCTTATCTACCTTCAAAAAAAACAAAACATTTTTTAAGTAGCGCTGCCCTCACCTCCACGCGGCCCCATCGCAGTTTTACCCTTAGTAATATGGCCCTCTGCACCTTCTGAGTTGCCCAGCCTTGTACTAGAGATTTCTACAACTATTTTATTTTCAGGATTTACTGTTTTATATTTTTCACTGTAAAAGATGTTGTTTTGGTAATTACCCGTTTTACATTATAATTTAGTTAACACAAAATATCCATTTGTTTGGCTCCTATTGTACTAAAACAGGCTAATGGAATCTTATTAGTAAGCCGTGCGGGGAAATATTTTACTCCTGGCAGACGTGCCGAGGCATAGATTATATGTTGCTATATATAACACGGACATGAAACTCACAACTATTTAAAACAAGGAAAACAACATTCATTTATAAATGAAGCGCTTTTAATTCCCTTGGTAAACGAAATACTGCATTAATAGTACAGTTTCACTGTTGGACATCATACAGCTATTAACTTTAACAAATGTAGTGTCAGAGTTGGAACAGGGCTATAAAGTAAGCCCCAGACCTTAATGCCCAAAATTTGATGCACCATTCTTTCAAAATGTCCCTAATTAGGAGGGACAGTCCCTATTTGGGATGCAAAGTCATTTTATCTCTCTATCCTCCCCTGATGTCTCTTCTCTATGAGTTCAGAAAGTTTGCTGGGCAGCAGTGACCTAGGACAGTGGCCCCAGCCTTCATCTTCGCTACATGGCAGCGGCCCCAGCCTTCATCTTCGCTACAGGGCAGTGGCCACAGGCGCCATCTTCGTTACATGGCAGCGGCCCCAGCCGTCATCTTCACTACATGGCAGCGGCCCCAGTCATCATCTTTATTACAGGGCAGTGGCCCCAGCCAGCATCTTCACTACATGGCAGCGGCCCCAGTCGTCATCTTTATTACAGGGCAGTGGCCCCAGCCGGCATCTTTGCTACATGGCAGTGGCCCCAGCCGGCATCTTTGCTACAGGGCAGTGGCCACAGCCCCCATCTTCGTTACATGGCAGTGGCCCTAGTCATCATCTTTATTACAGGGCAGTGGCCCCAACCAGCATCTTCACTACATGGCAGCGGCCCCAGTCGTCATCTTTATTACAGGGCAGTGGCCCCAGCCGGCATCTTTGCTACATGGCAGTGGCCCCAGCCGGCATCTTTGCTACAGGGCAGTGGCCCTGTAAGAGGGAGATTTCCTCCACCCTAGATCTGCCATAAAATAATGATGCAGTTTAACTTAATTCAAATAAAATTATTGTTCTATTCCATGGCACTCAAAGGCAATGAGTAACAAAGTCACATAGAGTTCGGATAAAGACCGGCCGACAAGCCAAACCTCACCTCCTAAAAAGCATCTCTAAATGTGTGGAGATTTGTGACCAGTGTAATTATTTACCATCAGGAATTAGGCTAAACCCGGAGAGTTTCTAGGTATAGCTATACACAGGAACTTTATGAGTTAGTCTACCGGGAAGCCCCCCTGTGGGGTTGCAGGCAGGATGTCCCGTTGACGTCAGGTTGAGGTCCTGCTAACGTCAGGAGTTGGTCCCACTGATTTTACTGGAGTTGTCGTTGACGTCAATGGGCGTTCCCGCTGATGTCATGGGACATGCGGCTGTTAAAGGGGTGAATGGGTGGGGAGTTTTTTCAGGGGGGACCTGGAGACATGGAGAAGCTCTGCTTCTCCTGGAGCCTCCTGGTGAAACCTGGAGAGTTCCCAGGGATGGGTATGACTGAGACGTTCTAATACGCTAAACCAGAATACATACACCAAGAGGGGGCCGCTCTACAGAGATTGCATTTCTAGCATTTCTGGTTACCAGCGGCATAAAAATGTGTTTCTGTGTTTTTATTGAGGTTTCATATTCGACATTTATCCCTCCAAATACACCTTTATACGGAGTACTGGAATTTGTCCATTTTAACCTTCTGGACAAGGACACAAAAGCATCATAGAGCTTGAAATATGAAAATGCATTACTGTTCTTGTATTCCCACTGGAAAAAAAAATTGTTGACATCATATTTCTTGGTGTGCAGAATACAGGAATGAAACAAAGTAATTGTGTTGTGTAAAAAATGAAGTTTTTCACATGACATCTGAGTCAGTTTTCCAGGGAATAATATGTTAAGGACTCACTGTACTTCTCAGGCAGTGGAACCGGCTAACACAGAACACGCTCAGCTCCTTCTTATAAATCTCATTTATGCTTTACATAAAAGCAGTATTGTGCACATGGACCTTTTTAACAGATGGCTTTCTGTCTTTCATTAACCAAATGAGAACAATTAGTTGCCGTACAGTTTCTAGCAACTGGTTTAGATAAATGGAAATCTGAAAACAGAGCGTAGGCATTGCTGTCTTAAGAAAATGCCAGCAATCACCCAGGAATCCACTTTAAAACACTTATATCTGGGTTGCCTTAAAAAATAAAAGCCCCACTTTTTGTGATTTTGGCTTTATTTGCCCTGCATACAGGGATATAGTAAATGTGTATTTCTACAGGATTTGAGACTATATATCAAGGCTATAGGGGTTTCTGGAATTATATGTGTATATACTGTATATAAAAATGTAAATCAAATGAATATTTGGGGTGACCACCCTTTGCCTTTAAAACAGCATCAGCTCTTGCACACCGTTTTGTAAGGAACTCGGCAGGTAGGTTGTTCCAAACATCTTGGAGAATTAACCCCTTAATGACAAAGCCCGTACATGTACGGGCTCAAAATGCATTGTTTTCAATGGGTTTAGGGGCTGCCCATTGTCCTTAAGGGGTTAATGACAGTTCTTCTGTGGATTTAGGTGCCTCAGTTGCTTCTCCATACCGCAGTCAGACTGCATACAGTAGGTGGGTGTACCAGGGTCCCAAGGTTATGGCACTGTTGGACATCTTACGATCGTGAAGGGAAGTGAGCGTGATGCGTCTTTATCTGCTGCATTAAGTTCCCTTGGGCGACCACTGCTTCTGAGATCCTCAACATTGCTGATTTGTTTGTGCTTCTTCAAAAGAGCTTGGACAGAACATCTGGAATAGAGACCTTGCAGTATAACTACCTTGTGTCTTGTTGCTGTGATCAGTCTTGCTCTTCCTCACCCAGTTGTATTCCTCCTACATAGCTGTTTCTGTTTCAGTTAATGATTGTGTTTCAACCTACAGATTACATTGATGATCATTAGCACCTGTTTCATTTAGATTTTTCTTCTGTTGACTTAATTTGCATTTATTAAATGATAAAACTAAGCTATTAGCATGTCTATTTTTACTTACATTGCAGCATTATATATATATAATTATATATATATATATATATATATATAATGTATATGTATGCTATGTGTTTATTACATATATAATTAAAGACCTAGAACAGAACTAAATGCTAGGCTACCCAATAAAATGAATCACCTTCAACTAAAGGCTTCATAAATCCCTTGATGAAATAATTCCAAAAATCCGTTTTATTTGGCATGTTTGATGCTTCAGGCATCCTCCCTTTAACAAGCACTCACCTTTTTTTTATTAATTCAATGTGGTAACTTGAGCATCATTATATATAACGTTTAATCCAGATACCCACATGTCCAATAACACATTGTATATTATGGCATTTGCTTAATAAATACCGGTAGTTTTTCTTTTACTCTATCACTCATTCGTCATGTTAGCATCAAAGCTATTTGCCAAATTTAGCCATAAAAGAGTTACCTTCATGCAAGCGGGAGAAGCTAATATTCAGTTAGGAAATTAATTGCTTATTCTGTTTAGTCTGTATATTGGTCAAATGTTAACCAAAAATGTCAAGATCTGTTAAGAACTAATTGTCACTGCCGGAATTATGTTGGGTTATTCAGATGGACTCATAAAGATGGAGTTAGGTTAAAAAGTCTTTCTCAGCACAAAGCCTCCGAGGATGGTCACTGCGGCCGAGAACCAAAGCTGAGGAACCAAAAAAACCCATAAACGGGGCTAGCCAAGGCCAGGCTGATAGAAGCCGTAGTAAAAGATCAAGCCTAGTAAAAACTGAGAAAACCAGTAGGAGAAGAAGGCACAGATGAGACACAGATGTCTCAAAGAACAGGATTTTTTTTGATGGATAAGCATGCATCTTTGACACATAAATACATAAATACATAATGACTGTGTGTGTGTCTGCCACTAACATGCCACAGAGGAGTCATTGGTAATCAAAGATGCAAAGATGTGTGACAAGACTAGACATTGCCTCCTTTACATACATGAAGAGTGCGGGTGACATTAATCCATAAAAAAATGTTATTATCTAAGTTTATTCAAATTGTTTAGTGTTTTTATCTGCACTGGTAACGTACAAAAGTGATTTTATTTACTGTTATTGTATGGAAAATGAATACATTATTAAGAGAGCAAGAATGGAATGTTCCGCCTCCATATATAGGGGATTAAATTATTTTGAAAAAGTCTTGCAAAGAGAATATTACAATGGTTGAACCACTGCTCATTCTATTATCAGGTTCCACCATTAAAAGATTTTCTGTGCTGGCGACGGAGAAAACGCAGGACTTGGATGTAATCTCCCAAGAACAGTGAAATTAATGACTTCTTTCCACTATTTTGTTGCTTAACAGTTTACAATAAATAAAAAAAAATCTGGTCTACTCTAAAAATTTACAAACAATTTGTAGTGAACAATAATAAAGGTGAATTCACCCACTTACTCTACTGCCTTGACCTGTGGACTGTCACTAACATTACAGGCTAAACTGGACCTGATTAAATTATGTATTCCGGACCGTGAATAAAATATAATGGGGTAAGTATGGTTTATGTGGAGACGTTTCATGAGTGGATAAACATTCAAGCAAAATATTATCTCAGTTAAAGATTATTTGTCTTCTTAAAAGTAGTATCCTGGGTAACTATTCTTGCTTAAGCAGATTTTACCTATCTTTTGCCAGAAGCATATCAGGGTGCTCCAGGTATGTTACCCTGGGAAGTTCCCACCCATAGGTCTCTCTGTAGATTAGTTGCGATACACTTAAAATATTTCATGTAAATCACTCCTTGTACTCCATATGCCTATTCTTCATAAATCTGACATACGGTTCTATTTGCACTCGTGTCAATGTTATACAACAAACTCACGCAGAGACAGATGCACTGGAGAGATGAGTATTACTAGTTATAAGCAGAACACGGACAACTAAATAAAAAGATCAATTTGTGATCCATCCCTTTCACTACTGATGAGGAGGTGACCCTGGCACTTTAAGACCAGCAGCCTCCTGACGACCTAAGTGCAGCTACAACTAGATATGTGCTGCCGCCAACACACTCTACGTTGTTATAGCCAAGTAGTACGTGGTCGAGCATTTCCAGCTGTTAGCCGCACTCCTGATCTGGAGCAGCAAATCGGGTTCTGTTGGCCAGAAGCCCCCCGCATTTCCCCCGTGTGCCCAATGGCCAGCCCTTCCTTTCCCTACCAGGGAGTGTATGATGCCACATGTCTAAAAAGTTATGTTCTATGTAGACTGCATGCAGGACGTCGCACTGTCCCATCACCGGTATGCAGCTGCTGCAGGTAACACTGTTACAGATGTGCTGCCGATTGAAGGGCCTTAATAGCCTCTCTGTGCTATTTTCATCAGTTCTTTTTTACTTGTCTGCTTGTCCATAGTTATACATTGGAATTTGGCTATAAACTTTGGTGTGTGATTTGGACGTAACCTCCGAATATTTCAGATCTTTTTGGTGATACAATTGGTTACATGGCAGAGAGTGAAATTTTTTTTTTATGACATCATCACCTATTTAATCAATATCTATATAATCTGTATAATTATGACAGGTCAGAACATTTGTTTTTTCTATGTATGAATGTGAGTATGTATGTATGTGTTTGAATGCTGGTGCCTTGGGGCTTGGAGGGTCTTAACCCTGCACTTTATAAAGTCTAATTTATATGCCTAATTAATTGGTTTGGATATAAGTCCTAAAAGTCACAGATGTGAATAAAGAGAAATGCCCAAAATGAAGTTTTGGATTTATAAGTAAATTTGCTGATATAGAGCATAGGGAGACACACTTTAATACAATAGTAGTGTACAACAGATAAAATAATATGTAAAACAGATAATAAGAGTGTGAGCTGCAAAAGTTAAAGAATTAACCCGCAAGTAACTCTTTAAAGGGACACTCCAGCCATCATACGTACTATGGATTATCAGGTGTCCCCCATGCAAATGCATTGGGTGATGCACGTTCACTGAAGCACTGCCATTGAAATCATTGCCACAGATGTGGTGTTTTAAAGAGCCAATCAGTGACCAGAATAATTAGACCACTAAGGAGAAGGAGAGCTGCAGGACCATAACTGCAGCTTCTCCCTGAAATAAGTGCTATGTTATTATTTTTTCATACAGAGCTTATTATGAATGACATGTCCTACAGATACCAATGTTTCAACCCCTATATCATTGGGTCTTCCTTAGTGTATAATCAAACAGACATCAAAGTCATCTTTAACAGTTGAAACATTGGTATCTGAATGGCATATCATTCATAATAAACTCCAGTATCACAAAGAGTGGAGAGTTTTATCATACTGATGGGTGGTGAGAGACAGAGCAGAAAAAAGCTAATTCCAAAGACATAAATCCCTAATCTCTTTTGGACAGATGTAACTAGGGGTGCATAGAAGAGTCATCTGTCATAAAGTCAGTAACAAAAAATCTGCACAAAAGAACACATTTCTCAAAATACCTTGACACTCAGCCTGTACCCAGAATAAGAATTATTTGTGCATTTTTTTTTCTGGAGAAATGTAGAGACACTTAATTGAGAATCTTTGCATGTTTTCCATTATGTTGGCTTTTATCATAGTGTCAGCACCTGAAGCATTAGGAGATTAGGTTTCCGAAGGAGCTAGACAAAAGGAAACCACCTAAGGCAATACTTTACTGAGATGGGAAAGGAGAAAGAAAGCAAATTAAAGCCAGCCGGGAAAAGGAAGCTATGCTTCATGAACAAGAGCGCAACTAATAATGTTGAACCCTTACGATGCCAGCTACTGAACATGACAGATTGTAATGATTTATGCCAAATCTCACACCATTCATTGGGCTGTTATGGTGTTATGGCCATTTGTATAACAGCAGTGCCTATTACATATAGCTCACAATAATGACCATTATATGGGGAAGTGGGGAACTAGGCCAGCACTGGTCTCATCACTTCCCCAACATTCTATTTTATTTACAGAGTACCAGTAGGTTCCGTAGCACTTATACAATAGAGGGTATGTCTGTATGTCTGGTTGGGTATATCTGTGTGTCTGGCTGCTTATGTAAATGGCTGAGCATGTTTGTGTGTGTCTGGGTATGTGTATGTTTGTGTGTGGGGGTATGTTATTGAACGTGTGTCTTTGGGTATTTTTGTCTGTGTATGGGTATGTTAGTAAAAGTGTGTTTCTGGGTATGTTAATGAAAGCGTGTGTGGGTATGTTAGTGTATGAAAATGTGTCTGTAAGGTGTTGGGTATGTTAGGTTTTAGTGTATGTGGGTATGTATGTATGTATGTATGTGTGTGTGGGTA
>VKOC01000006.1:4406800-4447708 GCA_009364415.1 Spea multiplicata
TGCGCATGAAAGCGGTTGCTAGCAAAAGGGAAACTAGCAACATGGTTCCACGGAGGCAATTCTTGGTGGTTCGCATTGAGCGGCCCTCCAAGGAATTTCCACCCACCTTGCAGACGGTAGCCTTGATCTTGAAGAACGGAGCACCACAATCTCCTAATCTTAAACCATTTTTGGTTCAATAGTGACAAAGGAGAATTACATGGGGCTAAACTTAATTCTCTATGGCCAATATGATGTAAGATATACTTTAACGAGATACATTCAGGGAGGCTTTCTTACGGGTGCGAATTAAAAGTGAATGAATGTGTATGAAAGAATGAAACCTACAATGAAGAGCCCTACACATTTTCAACACTGCAGCCATGTTTTACGGCAATAGAAAATCCATGGTGTGTGTAAGCGACGGCAAAGTTAAGCTCCGGAAAGCAGTAACCCTAGTATGAGCTACAGAAACATAACATACCCCTGTGTTCCAAAATATACCAAAGCCAACGAGGTACTATGGGAAAAATGAAGAATTATTCAAGCCAAAAAATTATGGTTTTGCGGTAAGCGGGATTTTATTTATTTATTTTTTACAAAGACAGTCCAGACGCTGTGGACTACCGCTGCTATTAAATGACTGACAGTGATGGGAGTTGTAAACAAAGGCATATAGGATGGGTTGCTTTCATGAGAAAGCTTTCATTATCCATTTGCAAAATGGTCATTCGGCGTATTCTCATAAATAGCAAATATAAAACTCGTAAACCACATTCTTTTAGAAGAGATCATTGCCTCTACACTGCGCCTCTTGTACATGAAAGCAGTGTTTTTGTGGAATATAGCCATCAAAAGAAACAACTTACTAAAATTTCAGTTGACTTTGTTAAAGGAAATTATTTTAAATGAATGTGGCTACTGAACTGCTGCCATGTGGGACCTCAAAAAAATACATATATATTCCTTATAATTTTTCTCTGTGAACATTTATTTATTTAAGCTTAACTCCAAGTTCTTAATACTAACCATGCAAAGGTCTGCATTTTTCAATGCTACTTTTTTCAACTTCTAGATCCCACCAAACAAGGGCAAGAAAACATAAGGCATGTTACATAATCATTCATGGGCAGCCTAGTTCCCAAGTTAACCCATTAGATGCTGCTGGGGGCTGCGAAGGTCATGATTACAAATATAAGTAATGTTCTGTAAAGTCACACCAAAGACTGTCTGAATTCGGCATTTAAACATTTCTTTTACGTGTTACTTCAAAATGCTTAACAAAACATTTATATCTATTCTTGTAGCAAGAACATAGACTTTTCTCTTTATTTCTCTGCCTACAGCACTAAAGTAATAGCGGCTCTCTTTTTGGTAAATGCTGCAAAATCCACCTATTTCTCCCCATGTATACTCATGTCCTTTCCCACCTTAACTATTGTAACTATGCTTGTTAATCTACATGTCACCCACATCACCCTCTATAATTTACCCTCTAAATACACTTACTTTCTACCAGAACAAAACCCATAATCACTCTGCTGGCTTCCCATCAAGGAAAATATTACAGAGATGGCTGATCTCCCTTACGCGGTAGGTTTCTCTTGGATAATTTAATACGAAAAAATAAAACGTGTGTGTACAAAGTGTACTAATTTGCAAACCAGCTTTAAAAACTCATTAAGGACCAATAAGGAGCGTTTATACTGCAGTTATTCTTCACATGTTTTAGACGACGAGTCAGGATGACTTTATCATAAAGGAAAAACAATTAAAACTTATCACAAGGGAAACAATAGATCATATCTAAAAGCTAGCAAAATGGTGTCTTGTAATATCTACCCACTTTATTGTATACTAAGGTATCTACCGATATTCATAATTTTTTTTTCTTTTTTTTTTTCGAAGAAAAATAAAATGTTTGGTCAAAATGAAAGCAAAACACATGGTCAATATCGCAACATATATTTTAAACACTTCAGCTCTGGCTCGTATGTATGCATGTATGTATGTATATATATATAGTCTTGATATATAATCAATATAAATAGATATATATATATAATACAATCCTTGTCAGCGACGGGTTCAAATCAGTGCAGGACAATAAATTAGACCTGCAGCATTCTCTCTATTTTCCCAAAACTGCCTGGTACCCAAAATATTTTACTTTGGCAAGTTCTGGACATATTCATTAATGACCTATAATAAATGTGTTCTTTGACTCCAGAGGAGTATTTAACTACGGTTTACCTTCACCAGTGAATGGAGGCTTTTTTCACCAAACATATCCCAAAGGAAGGTCAGATCTTCCTGGCTGTCCGCATGCGGCTGCAGCTGGGTCGGTAGCGTAGCCAAGATCTCATACAGACCTATAAAACGAAAAATAAAACAGAAAATGTAATCGTATTAATTGCGCTTTACAATTGTGCATTCGTGCGCCTGGAGAATTTTCACTGGTCTCTGGTCTTTTTAGACAAATATTAGGCAAGCCATCAGACGGGACTTCAAGGATCACTAAATAAGATACATATTATTAGCAGTGCGCCATTCAACCTGTCAAAAAAACGTCATGGGCATATCTCTAAAAAAATTTGGTAGAGCGGCGTATTTTTTTTATTCTTTTTCATGAAGAATCTAAGGAGGCAAAAAAAATAAAACACACATTCCATGACTTAATTGCTTTTCCATTTCCAGTGATGCCAGCCAATTAATTAAATGACTCACTAAAAAGAACAACTTCCAGAAAAATAAATGGGGTGGTCCGTCGAAAAAAAGGACTACGGTTCCTTTGAAATATTCCTTGTTTTAATTTACTGCTCAATTACAAGTAATGTTTTTTGAACATATCATTAAAAAAAAAAAAGGAAAAAAATTCCAGGCCATTGCGTGACAACTTAAAAATGTAGAGGGAATGAACCCGAAGTATGAAATCTCTGTAACAAATGTTTAATACTTACCTGTGGCGGTGTATTGTATACGTATATGTTGCTATCGAATGAAAAGCCATTATCAAGGGGCAGGTAATGGTTATCTGCGGCATGCGTCAACAGACCTCCTACATAAACAGTAGCGCAGTGTTCCCTAGTAGCACGCGGCGAATGATACCCATCAAGCGCAAGAATGAAGTAGTCCTGCCAGCACGAGCTCTCCGCAGGGAGGTAACTTGGCACATAGTGATATCAATTCATAGCACATGTTTGATTTTCCAGTGGGATTGCTCGGGGTAAAAAGGACAGAATACCTTTTTTCTCCTGTCTGCCGTCTACTAAAACACTAATAATCTCCGGGGATGCACTCTACACGGTTCCGCTATTATTTTTAGTCTGAAAGAGTTGAGCCGTTCATCAAAAGGACAGCCTTTACACGATGTTTAACCAAAAAATGCACAGTAACATGATAAGCTGTAAGCTGGGAGGCCAAACTGTGCGTGTTAATCTAAATATTTTATTAATGAGATGTAATGCCAGCGCGCCCGTGACATTCCGTGTGCCATTAATAACGGAATTCTATGCTATAAAAACTTAGTGTTCGGACTTGTTTTTCCAGCGGTTGGCATCGGGCATAAGCGCCCTCTCGCTAATATATAAACATGCTCTCTCCCATTACACTTTGTTTGCTGAGGTCAAAATATTTGGAGATCGGTATCTCCAGTGGTTTCTCAAAATCTTGTTCATAAACTTAGAATACGATACACATGGCTTCTTGAAAGTAGAGAAGAGTCTTTTTCTACTCAAGTAAATTTGTTTTGTTTTTTTTGTTCGTGTGGAAATAAACGTGCCCAGTGATTTGCCAAATAGTGCTGTGGCATTAGTGGTAGTACGGAAACCCAAGGAACTCATCCAGAAAGAGCGCAAGCAGAACCAACAATTCACAGACGATGGGTGCCTGTATAATGCGAGGTCAGGTTTCATGACCCTAATAAAAGAAATACTAACACGGTACAGACCCCATTGTACGTTCCTTCACATCGATCTGAAATGTTTACCTATCTAGTTATTGGCTGTTATGGTCAGCCAATAGGAGATAAGCAAGGCAAACACTTATAAGCCACTATACCACAAGTTTTAAATGGCTAATACCATTAGTAAAGAGTTTAGTTTACTGTGTAATAGGCATAATTGCAGTTTGGCTATAATAAACTTTTTATAAACCTCTCCCTTTATTAGGGCAATGGCTTTGCATGGAGGCAGCACTAGCCCCAGGAGATCTTTATGGTCTTGGAAATAGGAAGGTATATGGGCAAGGAGTGAGTGTTGCCAAACCGCTCTGCCCTTCCCAGAAAGAAAAAGAGGACCATGACCCCGACACCCGGGGAAGCTGCACTTCACCCCCGAGACTTTGGATCATATACAAAGAATTCCCAAGGTATGCATCTGACAACAGACCCCAATAGCGATCTGAGTGTGAACAGAAAGAGCCGGGTTTACACATTAGGTTGTGTAAGTAAAGGTCATAGTTCTTTCAAAATGGCTGACTCGATTTCTTTAATAGCTAAGTCACCTAAATCGTTTTGGTAAAACTCCACCCCCTGGCCATGCCTCAAATCACACTCCCTGACAAATGCATTTCCTTATTTGGCCATCCACCCTGTTTTGTGGGGGAAGGGCACTTGTCCAAATGGTGCTATGCTATTAAGAGGAGGACATCCAACACAGTTGGCCAGGCTCGTCCTTTGATGAATGGAAGTCTGGAGTCTCACGCCACCAAGTTCACTCAACAAATGAAGGTTCTTCTTTAGTATCCTGCTAAACACGTATTTTGATACATTAAATCGGATATCCTACAGAGAAACTTCACAAACCCAAACAAGAGTTACCTTTATACTTGATCTTAAGGAAAACAAAAAATTATTTAATCCGAACATTTTGGATTATGCATTTTCAAACATTTTTTCACGAAAGGAAACAACATGATACATCCAGGAAAACGAAAGAGTTCATAATTGTATCCCTCCAGTTCCTGTCTACAGGAATCAGGTAATGCGACTACGGCTTGGAGCAGGATAAATATTTACGTCGACCAAATCTCAAAATGTTTATAAAAATTTGAGGGGTTTGAACTGCATGGAATTCAGTCCTCCCTTTCTGACATCTGTTTGAAATCAGCGTGACATAGATCCAAAATCTCTTCTGTGCAAATAACACGGATTACGGCCTCCTTCTGTCCATTTAGTTAACCATGCAATATAATCATACTGGACCTAACATCATTCTAACGTGATGAAAAACATCTGGAAAGCAGGTACATGCGTATTCCTAAAACAAAATGTCATGTGTAGCTGCCGGAGACCTGCTAGAAGGCATAATAATATCTCGAATTTAGTGAACTGATCCTTAAAGGCTTCTGGAGAGAGAGAGAAAAAAAAAAGAACTCTGCAGACAAGCAAATGATTGATTCATAAAAGCATGATATGCACAAGTGCACAGAAATGCAGACAGCGTTTAAAGGAACATGATCGAGAGGAACATAGCTGAACCCTGTACCAGCAGCTACTCGCGTAGTAAGCAACTGCTCAACAAATGGGCGCAGGATGGCAGTGTCTAGATTCTCAAATAAACTATCCTACGTTATTAAAGTAAGCGCCCGGGAACAGTCGCCTCTGGCTAGACCCTAAAACTAGCATCCCTCTTCGGCTGTTGGAGATGTTAGGAGCCCTACAACAAAGGGATAGAAGCGGAGGAGTTGTTGGGGACACTCCATTATATTGCATCACCTGAATATTCACTCAATGGGGCCGAATGCTGCATTCTTGTGACATGCCAAAATACGTGTCTGTGGCTGGCTGAAGGTCATGAGAAGTGGATCCACAAGTATTGCATCATATAGTAAAGTAATAATTTAAATACTGGAGAACTCTCCATGTTTGACCTGAAGTCGCCGAGTGAAGCCCTGCTTCTCCGATATTTCTCCGTGACCACGCCCATTCCACAGCCGTGCCCCGCCTACTTTTCACTGTTCCCCACACAGTCTCCTCCCACTAAAGGCTTTTTTGGGTCTAGCCCTGCAAAAACACAAAGCCTACCACCTGGGATATTCCCAAGGATGATAACGTACAGTTGGCCATGTATATACACATTGTTTATCTAGAACACAAGGCAAAAACAGAAAACTTTATTTATTAACCCCAAATTCACTGAGAAAAACCTCACGGCTGCACTGTGCATTTTTGTAAATTGAATGGGCAAGTGAAATATCGCCCACATTTTTTCTGGCACTTATTTCATATTTCCCCCCCTAAAGTCTTACCTTACATTCCAACGTTTTATGTCATTGGAAAGCTCTCCTTTTTTTCTTTTTACGATCTATATATTTTTTGGCTCAATCTATACCAAGTCTGGCAGGTTGTGAAACTTAAAAAATGTGAGGGTTTTTTTTCTTCTTCTTCTTCAAGGGAAATGAAACATAAACTATTTGGGAGGGGTGGTACTCGCTAGAAAGAAAAAAAACTGGTGTTCTCCGGCATAGTAACAAAATGAATAATGTGAAAAATAATAATCCATTCTAGAATAAATAATTTCAAAAGAGGTAATGAACGTGCGTTCCTGATGGGAACACTCCGGCCAGCCGCTGAAATTAAAATTATTACGGCGGCTTATGGCAGTTTATGGGCACATTTCTATTTGTCATATAAGAAAAATACTGTCACCCCCATAAAGGTAGAATAACTACAGTAAAAGTTCACTAATTTAATTAAGTATTGGAAGGGTCTATGTTTTGGGTTATTATTAGCCGTCCTCAGATGTTAAAGTATGTTATTACGGGGACTTCAATAATTCAGTCCTTTGCAGGCCTGTCATTACAAGAAGCAGTCATATTTGCCATGTTCCTCCATGACGGCCGAGAACTAGATGGATAACCGATCGTTGGAGAAACTCCGTTTTATGCACTTTCATTCCCTAATCCATGGCTCTACAAACACTCATTAGAAGAGCGAATACTTCTGACTCCGAACGCACACAGTTTTCTTTGGATTTGATTTTTAGTACGATGTGAGAAATATGTACTTTAACTGTAAAATAACTAGCATTCGGATTAAAGGGACGCGTCAGCCATCGCAAGCACGTTAATGTGTGATAGCCGAGTGGGCTCTTCCATTTTTGTGATATCTCCCCTGGCAAATGCGTGTTCTCCTGATTCAAGATATAATAATAAACAGATTGGCAAAGGTTGCACTGGGGTGGAGGGTCTTGGTAGACCCTTGATTGCCGTAAATTTTGGACCATTGAGGAAGTGGGAAGCTGCAGCTCTGGAGCTGTTGCTGCTCACTATAGTAAATAATTATTATTATAACTTTTTTCAAGTATATTAAACCACTCAACAAGTACTTTAATATGCATTCTCCTTTGGGACAGCTCTATGGGGCATTACCCTGGGCTTTTAACAGCAACAGGCACCATGTTTTTTTTCACTGGCCGCTGGATACTCCATGGGTATTTAGCAGTCTACTGATAGCAGCAGGAACATGGAGCGGGGCATGGATGCCACTACTTCATACTTACACTTAAGAGGCATAGGGGTATTATGAAATCCAAAGCCCCGCAAGAAAAAAGCAGAAAAATAATCAAGTAGGTGTCAAGTGAAGCTGAGCGCTAAAACAAGGAACTGACAACTTGCTAACGAAATTAGTGGACGAAGAATAAGTAAAATGGAATTGTAATGCACGGTGGATTATAGAATAAAGCTAGGAGAACGTTTCAGGCTCTCGGATCTGAGACAGACTCATCAGAAGGAATGCTCGACACACACAGCAAAACCACAAGGCTGCGGCGGATCAATTATTACAGGTATGGAAAGATTCCCAGTGTTAATGTCTTGCTTTACGCAGCAAATGCTCGATCCAACATGGATTTTTTTAAGCTGGTTTCATTTGCACGGTGACAGGAGCAGCACGTGAAACACGGTATCTTTATTACATGGATGTTCCTCCACACGCTCCGCCGTGTTTCTAGATGAAATACTCTGCAGGGCTGCTCTGAGGCTCCCATTTCCGTAGTACAGGGCAGCCGCACGGAGAGGTAGTGGTTGGGTTCTGAACCGAGCAGAGAGCACGCCAGGAGTATATAAACGGGAGCCTTCGGGTACATGTTATCGAAAAACGTCTCCCTGAAATTGGACTTCAATACAATGATTCGCAAAAGAGAAGAGAGAATGAAGCATGGCTGCCCCCCTTAAGCCACTTCTTTCCTTACGGGGGAAACCGCCATGCTCCGATACTAGATCCATGCCCCGGTATACTTTGGATGGGTGATTTTAGAAATGGGGCAGGACCCCGTAGTGTTAAATATACAGCCGTCACATGCACTTTAACTCATACAATTGCTCGGCGGTCCCTTTAAGTCTGCTTTATGTCCCCATTGCCAATGCCCAGGGAGATTCTGTAGAATCCGGTCTGCATTTGCCCCTTGCTCCTCTTGTGCATTAAAAAAAATATCCCTCGTTTATTTCCAATCAGTGGAGAGAATCATCGTAATTCATGTTTAAAAAAATAAAAAGTATTTTAATAAGCATGACTACTTGTGAAATAGCTCCCTGCGACATTAAACTGCCCCTTCCACTGTTCAAAAGTCATTTAATTCCTCCCAAAACTTCACCTGCCAAAGAGTGTCACTTTTGATTTAGGGCATGTCGTTTCCCGAGGCCGTTTATGTTTGGTGATCCAATAATATAGGTTTATGTAACATTACGAATAATGTATTGTATTCACACATTTCAAATTAGAAATTCATTCATTCAATTTCCACTGTCTGCATACGCATTAATATGATTCCCAGGGCTGGTTTATACTCATACGCAGAAAACATTCAGGGGTGAAAGAAAGAGAGGGACTTGGGTCCAAAACAGGGACACTTGGTTGGTATGCGTTGACAAGCCTCAATCACTTACAGCCTGCCAATCGGAGAGCCATGCTTCAGTGGTAAAAATAGTGAAATATTCCATCACAAATACTACATTAGCCGGAGTACTATTATTATTACACATTTAATGACTTGTTCGTATGGGAAGGGGAAAAAAATTAAAATACAAAAATATGGCAGAAACCTTCTTTTGAGTAACTACCCCCTCGCTCGGGCTGCAGTTTCTAGAGGCTCGACATTCTTGACATCAGAGTGGAAAAATTTACTGTTGGTCTAGAGAAATCCAATATTGCCATTCTTGTCATATCCCTCATAGCTTCATTAATAGGACATGTCTGTGGAAGCCATAAAGCCCTGCTAAATGATTAAAAAATATGGCCTTTGTGTTACATCACTTCTACATTCTTGAATTCACTAACTGTCTGTAAACATAAAACGAATGCCTACCTTATAAAATAGGAACTCTGTGTATTTTCATTAAATAATTGTCTGTATTTGTGCAACAAAGTCCGCTCGAGGAAAAATAATCCCTTTACTGCAACCGAGGGGTCTTAAACACTAAAGAACATAGATCCCAAAGCCCAGAACAACACTGTAAAGTTTAACGGCATTCATAAAAAGGACAGAGCAATTCTTGCATTTTCCATTCTATTCTTACATGTCAGAAGTCAGAAAATGAGCCGGCGCGGACCGAGATCCAGGCCGGATCGCTACACGGACCCCAGAACCCGGCAGCGCTCTGTCTGCGCCAGACACGCAGTCACGTGCCGCAGGCGTATGCTAATGACGGAGTGTTTAATTAGCATACGAGACCAAAACTGGATGCGCATCGATTTTCAGTAGTAACATTGTTTGCTTGGGAATTGCGATCAGACAGTAAATGCCTCTAAAAATTATATAAAAATTACTTAAAAATGCAGATATTAACCTAATAACTAATTAACTGAATTAAAGGAAGACATATTACACTAACCATGCCTGCAAGGAAACCTACATACAACTTCATTTACTGGACCTCGGGGCCAGATATATACGCTAACATCCAAAAGTTTGGGGTCACGTAGAAACGTCCTTGTTTTAGAAAGAAACACAAATTTTGTCCATTAAAATTACATATGGATCAGAATCCAGCGCAGACGGGGTTAATGTTGTAAATGACTGCATACAGAGGCCCTTTATCGCTCCTGTGTTCCTATGCGTTGGCTGATCCAAGTTTAAAGGGCTAATTAATCATCAGAAAAGCCTTTTGCAGTTATGTTACAGCCAGAAATGACCTTGTTTTCCACTGAAACAGCTAAGTCACCTCAAACTTTTGAACAATAGCGTGCGTTCGAGTGGGTGTAATAAAGTTGCAAAGAAAACCTTGATTATAAGAAAAGGTGATTTTTTTTTGGGGGGGGGGGATAAATACAAAAGTTGTCTTCTAATCGAGGCAAATAAGGTAGTGTCAGCGGCTGATCATTCATCTTATAAACATGTAGCATTACTGGGCAAAGTGTTAAACATCGGCCTGAAAATCTTGGGTTCTTCCCAGCCCTGGAGAACTGGGACAGACACCCCGCGACTAAACAAACCACTTACAAGAAGAATGGCGCAGACACATGCGTACTCTGCGCAGAGCGAGCAAATATTTAAAAAGGGAGAACAAACACAATCAATACAGCGCAGACATCTTTCAAGTTCATGGAAAAAGGGCAAGATTCAGCTGCTGTAATGAGAGTCGGCTTTCAAATGTTTATTCCATCTGAACAAACAGACGGAGAGCACATCAGGAAGCCATTACATTCGCAGATGGAGACGGACAGGGACACCGGACCTTTAACACGGTCCTAATCCACTGTGCTGCTGGACTCGTCAGAAACAGTAGTAAGAAGTTTCTTATACAAAAGGATATTTTTTTATTGTTTCCATACTTCTGCTTCAGATGATAAATGAAACTAGACTGCAGGGAGATACAATCTTCATTCGAGACGGTTGGAAGATTGGCGAGTGAATGAAGGGTGTCTATGGAATAAAGAAGCGCGCTGTCCCCCCCAGTCTGCTTACCTGTGTCACCCTCTGCTCCTGTCGATAAAGCTGGCATGATTGCGGAATATCACACAGCACTATTACGCCGCTAAGCCGCTGCCAGAAAGCAACGGTCTGCCTCCGGCCAAAACGTCAACCGAGATTTACGCGACTGGAAAAGCTTTCCCCTAGAAAGAAACAGAAAGAGAATTTGTTCAATAAAGTGGGTTGTTAAGCTGTAAATTATGACATTTCAAACACGTCAAAAATCTATTTATGAAGTTGACATAGTTTGCGACTCAAAGGAACGATATAGAAATACATCATCGGTGCGCGGAGGGGGCCAATTATCATCTTGAAGTACGTGTAGAGTGAAAAGCATCTGATTTCGGTTCAGGTACTTAAATCAAGGAAAATATAATTATGTGCGATTAGACCGAGAAGACAAGGCTAATAATAGGAAAGTAAATGTAATGGCTGGGGTGAAATGCCTCGTCTGATCACGGCTTTTTCTACTTCGCCTCAATTTTTTTTTTTATTATGATTTATTATTTTTTGTAGATCGGGATATCCAGTACGTATGATTCTTGAAAATATGTTATTAGTTAAGCCACAGTTTGTAAGATCCTGCAGGGGTCAGTGAAAACGGCAGCTCCCGACATCAACATCGCATTCACTGAACATTAATGAAAGGCTGGGGGGGCGTCAGGAGAAATTGCAACCTGCGAGTAGTGAAGGATAATTAGGAAGATAACCGATAACTTAAAAGGTTATATAATCTTTCTCACAGGATAAGCAAATTGCCAGGAAAAGTAATAATTTGTCATACTTATGTTAACAGACATAAGAACTGCATGTTTCATTATAAAAGTATCTTTCCAAGTATCCCATTCCAAGCTAGTTTTCCTAGTTTGTAAAAGAACCTTCCAAATTACCAAATCAACTAACGTGCGTTTATGTATGTAAACATATGTCGGTGTCTGCGCTGGGGGGACTATACCTCCTGGACTGCCCAGGATCTGTCCTATACCCCCGATAAACTGCATCAGGGCCCATTACACAGAACTAACAAATGTGGTTTAATCACCAAAGGAAGAGCTGAATGCAGAAATGGTTTCAACGCCTTGACTTTATTATACATTATGAAGACCCAATTCCATTGAGCTTTTTGACTGGCCCTGTATAATGCATAATTCAATCAGTGAGGTAGCATCAAAAAGTCTCCTGACCCATTCAATTATGTTTTATACAGAGACAGCTCAGCCCTTCTTGCGGGAAAAAAACATGTCAATGGTCGCCCTTCATAATGAATAGTGACGGAGCTGAAACTGTAACACTCCCTTTAATGAATAAATCTTAAAGGCTGTGCTATACACATGGTCACTGCATTATATGTATGTATGTAAGCATGTATGTATGTATGTATGTATGTACAGAGCCGGCCTTAAGTGTTCTGGTGCCCCCTTCTCACTATCCACTCCCTCTCACTACTTCTTATCCTCACTTACCTTGTTGCCGGAGTCCTGCGGTCGGAGCGTGAGTTGTCCGTCTTCCCGCTCTGCCGGCATTTCATGTTGAGCGCCGGAATACGATGTCATATTCCGGCGCTCAACATGAAATGCCAGCACCGCGGGCGGAGGTCACTGAGGTGAGGCCCGCGGCTGCTTAAAACTTCAACGAGCGACCGTCAGCGCCCCGGGACTTAAATAAAGCATCGGGGGGGGGGGGTTGTTTTTTTTAAAACTTTATTTAACATGAAGGATGTTAGAGAAAGTTTTTTGTTTTTTTTAAAAAACCAATGTTTTAAGCCCCGGGCAGGCGCCCCTGCTGCCATGGCACCCTGTGCAGCCGCACACCCCTAAGGCCGGCCCTGTGTATGTATGGGTAGGTGGCAGGGCTAACCCAGATGTTGCAGCAGACAATAGTCTTCAAACAACACACACACACAAGTACCACGCACACTGTGTGTTATTTACAAGGACACAGAACATATTAAGAGGTAAAACAACAGTAAATGCCCATGTGCATCTGAACATCACACCCTCGCTGGGTTTGGCCACATTTGGGAGCTTTCCCTCATCTGTAAACCAAATGCATGCATGTGACTGCTGGACAATTGGCATTGTGTGTCCGGACAGCCCTTACAGCAGGGATCCGCAAACCTTGGGCGCCAGGTCACCATGGCCACCAGAAATCACTTCCCGGCACACAGAGTTTGTCGAGCACCTGCGCGGCCGGTGTCCGCAGGGCGCGAGGAGGAGTAGTGTATGCATGTGTATATTATAATGTACAGCGCTGGAATCTGTGTGTGTAAATGTATAGTGTATAGCGTGTCTACTGTATTGTAGTGCCAGATTCTGTGTGTACAGTGGTAGATAATGTGTGTATATAAATATATGTATAGTGTTAGCATGTATTTGCATATGTTGTGTGTGTGTTACCGTATGGTGTTAGCATGGGTGTGTATGTCAGGGCATAGTGCAAGAATGCATGTATTAGCGTATGGTGGGTTAGTGGCAGGAGATTGCTTGACGGCACAGCGAGATACATTTCAGGCAGATTCATGTTGCTTTATTTATGTTTATTATTGTACCAATACCTTAAATAATTGAAGAAAAATCAATACCATGTTCACCAACTTTATTTTATATGATCTGCTTTATATTAAGGGGACTTATGATGGTGGATCATTGCCTAAAACAGAAGGGAGAGGGGTGATATGATCCAAACTTTAAATACATGAAAACGAAACCATAATTGGAAGAAGAAGAAAAACCCCAAAAAACTGGCTCCCGCATTTTCTGGCTGGCTCGTAGACCAAAACGTAATTTGTCGACCCCTGCGTTACAGAATATGTACGATGAGTTTAGTTTGCAGTATTTTTTATTGGGGTTTAAATGTTCCTGAATTGTAAAAAAACAACAAAAAAACACCTCATGGGTTTTGAAATCTTAGAAAGCTGAAATCAGTCTACTTCCAAAGCGGTTAATACACAGATTGGATATCCCCCTAAGATCGTTGATTTGTACAAGAAAAACAGAAGTTGTTTGGCCCTGGCCAAATACATTAACAGCTCCTTGTTTGGTTAAAGCCTCGCGCAAAATATACCTAGCTCCGAAAAACATGCCACGGAAATGACCACAGGCAGCAATTTGGTTTTTGCATTGCTTTTCAAACCGGTCTATTATATGGATTGTAAATAGTTAGTGAGTTCTGTTCATCATTGTGTTTTAACCTTGCAAAGGTAACACTACAGTTAAGTAGTGGACTCCTCCGCTGATTTAGACTGACTATTTGTGGTTTATTAATTGGGATTAAACCAATTAACTATATTATGCAAAGTCAGCCAATTCTTACAGTAAGGTTGGCCTACATAATAGACAACGAGCCTGGTGAGAGCCGAAAACAACATATCATATGTTGACATGAGACATCGTAGATGGTGACTCCATATAACCATACCCAGGAGCTCTTGGCTTCCACATGAGAGCATTGGTACAGGAGATGCTCCAAAGGCCGTCGCTCAAGAAATAATACATTTCAAAGTCAAACTTCTGTAGTCATAGAAAATAAACAGGCTACACCCGCCAAGATTACATTTGGAAGATCTCTGGAGATCCCCTGGAAGATCCGGAGAAGACATTCTGCCAGTTATAACAATCAAACTAGACAGCTGGTTTTGCTAAGGCCAAGCGTTCTTGTTCACAACCAATATATACAAAGGAATTGTTCTATTAACCGGAGACGGAACGTTTGTTTATTTTAATATAGAGTTTCCTCTTATTAATAATTCATATTTTATATTCTGCCATCATTTCTTCACACAAGTGAAGTCGGCCATTTTTTATTGAGCGGACTCGTATTCGGCACATTTTAACAGAAACATTAAATATCTAGATTCTTAAATTCAGATCTCTCTTGGAAAAGATCCTTTATAAGTCAAGGATGAACAAACTGAAATAGGTATAACTATGTTCTTCCCACCCCAAAGTTGTCTCAAAGGACAAATATACCTGAAGAACGTACATCTCCAGATCAGCTTGTGGAAATGTGCCTTGCAGCGTGTAAATAGTCATCTTTCTCTTGTCTGGATCTGCATGATTATTTCTCGCCATTAACTTATCTCTCCCCTGCTGTTCGGTTCATGATTGTTGCCGGAGCAGGCTTCAGATCTTACATTAAATTTGTTATTTTTGGCACCTTTTGTCACAAATCTTCACTTTCCCGAAGTGAAATAAGGCGTTATTATTAAACTAAATAACCAAAAGCAAAAACTTTTTAGGTCTGTTCCTCAGATTAGTTCACGTATTTCCTTTGGCGAGTAAAAACACAAATATTGTGTTATTTTCTACAAGGCAGTGTGATCGAGTCTTTCAAGTGGCATTTTATGAACTATGACAAAATAAAACTCAAACACGTGAAAATTACCTACATTTAACCTGAAAATAATAACACTGCTGAAATAGGCTGCATGAAGCAACGGCAAAGGGACATTTTGTTGGAACTCCAAAGTTAATAAAAGTGGAGTGAAACCCAACTACCCGGTGAACTCATTAAAGTAACCTTCAATTTCTCGGAAGGTGCGAGATAAGGGAAACGCTCTAATTTTGACATTTTACCGTTTCCACACACAAACGGAGGAAGGCTGCTTAACCGATGAGCAAAACAGTCTATAACACGGCGGTTTGCAAAGGAATAAATAGATTTGCTCAATAAAACTTGTTATATACATTCGGTTATGCAACACGTCCAAGAAACGTGATGTGCAGAAGGAATTAAAAACTGTACAAAACAGAAGAAAAACTTCTGAAATTCAGAGTAGAACGAAAGGAAGGAGGTCAGGAAACTCGCTGAACACATCATTTGGCAACACAACAAGGTAATAACCACACTTGGTTTGACTGAGCCGATGATTCATTCTTGTGATTCCCCAAATATTCTTATTAAAAAGCATGCTTTCCCTCCGGTAGTGACAAGGTGATTACTCAGCTTGGAAGATAAAGTGAAGCGGAGCGTTGGAGAGGTAACCGCTAAACGGTGACAGAGGTTTCTGTATTTTGTCAGGTCTACAGAACATGAAGACAAACGTCAAGCCAGAGACCTCTCCAGAAAAACACAGCCTTCGCCAAGGACACGCTGTACGGACGGAGCGAGATTGTGCTTCAAACCGTCCCCCATCCACGTAACGACCTTTACGGCGGGAAGGAGTACGGCTGCAGAGTTTGTACCTTGACAAGGCTTCATAGTAACCTTTGACGTGATAAATAACAGGTAAATACTCACCGACACGAGTGCTTTCCACATTGTCTAAAACCGCTCAGTGACAGCGTCTGGGTGACCTACCGTTCCCTCCGCACAAGACGGTCCTTAAGGTCCCCTATACTGCTTCGCTATCACCATCTACCCTGCGTTAACCCTTTAATATAAAAGGTGTCCTTTGGGAGGCACGCTAACTGTGTACAGAGGTCAGACCAGGATTACTATACCCCCAGACAGCATTATAAAAGGAGTCAAAGTTGCTTTGCAGCGTTAACCTGTTCAATGCCAGGGAAAGTGCACAAGAGGTTTATCAAAGAGGGGGGCAGATGTCTCCTTTCTAAGATTTTGGGGGCTATTTTGAAACTTCTTCTGCGTTTGTGATCACAAATATAGCCACCATGTCCACATTCAAACGTTACTGTCCATAGTAATTTGTCATGTATTTATTTTTTAGTTCTTACTGTACTTGTTTCTCTAGCTTCACTCGCTTTCATTTTTATTTCGTTTTATGATGGGATTGTGCTGCCTTGGAAAAGGATAAATACAGGAGCCAGTGCTGGGCCGGGCCCTTTATAATTTACGGTTACGTATATTGCTGGCAAGGCCCCAGTTCATATCATTTGCACAAAGTCAAAACAAAGGATTATATTAAACCAACACAGACAAGAAATAACACACTCATTTTCACTACACTAAATATATAAGATCATACGCACCTATACAACCCTAAAGCCACAGAACAAATTAAAATTTAAGAAACGTACACTTTGAAATATACAAATATATATTTCATGCATTAAATATACTAACATTGTAATTCAGAAATATAACTTGCATATGACATAAGTTATATAAACAGCATATAATTATTATATACACTTACCGATACAGTTTAATATCTATTTAAAAAAACAACCCAGTATAAATGTGTGCTTTTAAAGCTTTGAATAAAAAAAAAAAATCATCCGACTTTCAATATATTTTTATTTACTAAATTAATTCATATATCAGAAACACACATTCAATAACTTAGATGATTGACCTTAATATACATACCGAACGCATTGAATACTTGTATGAATGTATGACAATACACCAAATGTACTAAAGACACATACATATACATTATATATATATATATGCACAAACGCACACTTTTGTGTATAGGACGGATCACATGATAACTAGTAAAATATTCCCTATCTATGGAATAAAACTTTTTTTTTGAATTATTTTTATTTCCAAACCAGCAAATGAAGCGACATTTTTGCTCTGATGATGCTGTTTATTTTGGCCCCGTTACCCGCGTACCCGTTGGAATTTGGTGTCAGAAGCCAGTCAGAGGTATTACTGACTGCTGTATGGAATCAATTTGCCGCAGCACAGAAATACCAGCTGTTACAGTATGTCCTGAGAGGGATTACCGAATATTCTTAAATTGAAGTTCAATCCATCTTTCCATAAAAAGTATAAGTTAAAGCCAGGAACGTAACGGCAGTATCAAGTGCACCTGAGGCATTTACAATACCCAGCAGAATTGTTACAACCAGCCTTTAAAAAAAGAGCTCTTTTTGAAATTTCATTATTCCAGTTGTTCCTTGCTTCTATATATCACACTGTATCAGATTTTTTTGGCATATACTATGTGGAAACAGTGATATGTTAAATGCACCGATACATTGTTGAATTTCCACCAGGCCCTTAGTAACCTCTCAGACTCCTGTAGCACTGCTGACATCTAGTGGCCAAAATGATGCATAACCATGAGTCTTGGCAGAAGTACAGACCAGTGTGTCTCAGGGCTCTTTTTTCCTGTGCCCAAAGCCATGTTCTTGTGGCCACAGGGTATATAGTCACACACATGCACGTATACATCCAGTGCCTCGCACATACATGAGCACATGGATAGACAACCTCCTTCATACATGAACTTAATATCTGAACCCATGTACCAGCATTGCCTTTATGCACACATTCCACCGGGTGATTGGGGGACATCCATCAGCACGTGCCATCTGTTTTCAGTCGCCACTATTGTTCAGGCTGCTGGGGAAGGATCTCTGTGGGAGGAAGCTGCCCCCGTGTTGGCATTTCACCAGCTCTCTGATTTCAGTTCTAGGACCCATAACAAGGATGTCCAAAAGCAGTAAAGCCTGAGGTGGCAGCTGCCGTTAAGAATTGCTCAAGGATCTCCGCAGCATGAATACAATAGACTGACATCCAGGACCTTGGTTCGGCGTTACTGTGAGATTAATACACAGTACCCAGCTCTCCTCAAACTCAGAAACAGGGTGCATGCTATACAGAGGTAACGAATGGCAGGCTCTCAGAAGGCCACCGTTCTTGCCAGGAACTTTGTACGTTAGTGCCAAAAGGCTAGGTGGCCAGCTCACGAGCAGAACTGTATCTGTATATTTCTTATGTATTTGTTTGTATCCCTGCAGCTTTTTTTCCTGATGGAAAAGATGTTATCCACAACCTTCCTTTATCTGGCTGTCCAGTTTGCTCTTTTTTCCCATCCCATACTAGTGACGAATGTTTAATAACGTCTAGCTCGCCCACTGGACCCTGGGTGCTTTCGGTCGGTGACAGTGAAAGGCTGACATTCTGGCTCCTGTTTTTATGCAGTCAGTATATTGCTTTAAGCAAACGTTAAGCACGAGTCTCGATTATTCCAACAGCCCCCTAATCACCAACAAGCCAATCGGGAAGAGCTCATTGCACACATCAGAATACATATATACACACACATATATATATATATATATATATATATATATATATATATCACACACACACACACTATATATATACACACACACACATATATATATAATTTGGGGTAAAAATGCTTAGCTCTCCTACCAGCCCCAGATGAGAATCATCCGGCCACTTTTCCTGATGTGACCTTAATCAGCCCTTGGTCTGATTCAGGATCCCATAGACTTATTCCATGCATGTCCCTTACTGCATTAGCCTCTACCACTTTTGTTGGGAGGCTGTTCCACTTATCTACTGCCCTTTAATTATAAGTCAAAATGTATAATCCTCATACAGAAGGTAGACTTGCATGACATATTGTTTCAACGTACAAAAGCAATTGTGATGTATATAGACTTATACATATATCCAAAAAGGAACCTAGCCGTTCCCTGTAAGTTTATGATTTCCAGGCTGCCACCCAGTCACAGAATGGCACTCGCATTCCCTCGCACACAGTCTGGAACCCTTAAGTCTTTTGTTCTCACGGGATCGTCCAGAAATCACCACAGCCCCTTAAATTACATTTACCAACAGGGAGCTCCAGGTTTTTTTAAGAAATGAAAGCAATTATTACTTTCTTTCGGAACAGCGGCTTCCAAAAACCACAAAATTGTTGCCATTCAGCTTGAACCGCACACTTAAAGCAGCCGTGCTCTCGGTTCTCTTATAGGGAATAAAAAGCAGCGTGTTTCTGAAACGCGTTCAAGCAATGCAGCTTTTTTTACACTCACTGCATCCCTACAAAATAGTTGAATCGCTTTTAGGAAAACATGACCATCTGAACAGCAGAATGTGTTTTTAGAGCAGAGAAATCCACAACTTGGCCTTTATAGCCTCCCCCGAACCACGGAACAAATCTATTGTGCTTGTCCTTAATCCCCAATTACAGCTAAAAACAAGCTCAAGAATTCAAACCACTGCATTCCAGCATGTGCACTACGTTTAACCCTCCAGATCCAAAGGGGGTCCGCAGGGCCAGTGATTGTACACCTGCTGTTTCATAATACACTATAACAACGAGCAGATTTTGTCAAGTGGAATAGCCTTCCGGTGGAGAAGCAATTTAAGACTGCCTGATATAACATAAGAACATACGGATATCCTGAACATGAGACAAGAGACAATGCAAGGATTGAGGTCTGTGAGAAGGTGGGAGACCTAACATCCCTGAATACACCGCGGACCGATACTAACACACACTTAGTAACATTCTTACACACTCACACACACTAACATACTCAGGATAGCACATCTTCTGCCTGCTCCCTCTTGGCCCTCACATGTCTGCGTCGGGAAACAACATAACTTCCTTGTGCTCAGCATGCTGGGCCAGCAGTATGTATGATATGCCGGCAGGGGGTGTTTGCGGAACTGGACAGGGGGCTGTGTTGCAGAAAGTGCAGGGCTCCCCCACAAAACCCTAAGAACCAGCAAGGGATTTTATGGTATGGTTTATGGCAACCTGGGCCCTGGGTTTGCAGAGCCCTGCGTTAGCCTCACAATCACTACATGATCCTTAACCTAAGCGAATAGGTCTGCTTTACCAAACATAGCCTATGGAAGGAGTAACAGCTGGGCGAGATAATCCTCATCCAAGAAAGAAAGGTAGGAAGATCACCTGGCCTCTCATTCAGAATACATGCAATTATTGTGACATTATTCTAGGCATTCCCTTGGATAATATTAACCTGCATTGGAACCGATCTCCAGGATAACTAAGCACGTCTTCTTTGTAATAAAACAAAATGCATATGAGGCAATAAGCATACCCATCACTGGTTAAAACAAACATCTGGGGTCCCTAAATTAACCATTTTTCTCCTCATTTTATATTCTGTATAGAAAGTATAGAAGAACGTAGAAACGTATAACTTATTTTATATAGCGCCTTCATATTCCCCAGAGCTGTACCATGTATATACAGAACATAAGTACTAAATAAGTACTAAATAATTCAGTCCCCTATCAGTTCCACACTCTGATGGACAAATGTATACTAGTTTTTGGAGAAGTTTGGTCTCACACTATGGGGATGGCTGTGTCTGTCTGCCGGTGCCCTACTGCTGCAGCTCTATCACCTTCCTTACTCAGAGGGATCAATTCATCCTATGAGCTGCTGAACAACCAAAAATATATATTTTTTTTTCAAAGATTTTTTTTTTAAACAATAGCGTTGTTGTAGATCCAAATATCGAGCGGGATAAGAAAGAAAACATGGAAGAGAGAGAGAACGAAAACAGCCACAATAAATCATAGCCGTGCTGCATATCTAGAAGGAGAAATTTGCTGAAGATATAACAAGAAGAGTCTGCACAGAAATCATCACAAAGTGCTCCTCTAAACTCAATAAAGGGACGCAGCGCCGCGTGGTAGCCCTTTTATTGCTTCTTGCGTACTTTTCAAGAGGGTAATGCTCCTAGAATCCCTTTCTGTAATAATATCCAGTTCCGCACAGCCTCCAGCTTTTAGCGCTTGCATGTATGAAAGCGCTCCGTGTCCCCCTAATCATGGTCCTTCACGTCGCAGTCTAGACAGCATTAACTACAGGCTCTCCTATTGCCAAAAGCCCAAATCGCAGACACCGAATGCATTGAGATTTTGCCTATACATCGGAGCGATACTGATCTGGAAAATGCATAAAAGTATTTAGCCGTGAATAATATTTAGTGTTCTAACAATCACTGGAATAAGAAGACAAAAAGCCCTTTTAACCGTCTAGAAAGTAATGTTCTCTACAATGCCCAATAAACATTTATTGCTTTCCTTTCATATATTTAGCGTTTTAGCTGCAGAAAAGTTTCCAAATACACAAAATGTTGAAAGGAGGAGCACTAAATAGGCATTCTAGATGCACGATATATGCTTTACAATGTAATTAAACATAAAACCAGGAAAAGAATTAGGAGGAAAAATAATCTATGAGAACTTCACATTACCCAAGAGCAATAAAAATGTATATATAAATTGGGGGAGCTTTCTTTTTTTTTAAGTTATACTGCAGTGGAAGAAATGGGAAATAAAAGCATTATATATATATATATATATATATATTATATATATATACATATACACATATATATATATTTACATGAACTGTCGCGTGAAACGGGTTGGAAGCCAAGGTTGTCCAAAGGGTTCAATCTTGAACCTGGCCACTAACGAAGGACCAGCGACCCTAAATCCTGCCATATTCACGCCGGGGAAGAAAATCTAAAATGCTTACAGCTGAACAGATCACCGTTATTGAGATTCCTTGCGCTTACGATGAACCCTTCCACCATATAAACACTCTTACACCGTATAAAAACCCTTTCTGTCTGAGGGCTGCGTCCACGTTACTCTTTACAAACTTTTCAACCCCTACTTAATGTAGTCTGGAGAAACATACGTTGAGTATGGACTATTCCTTCAATCTCCAGAACGCAAAACGCATATTAAAAAAAATTGTGAATGGATAGACTGATCTACAGAGTCGTGTTAATTTGGTTCATTTTTCTCATAATAAAAAGATTCTTAAATAGTATATTCTGGTTAAGACATTGGAAATGTTTGGATCGGCGTGGTGGGGGAGATTTCATATTTTAGTGGCACACAGTATGGAATAATCCTGTATTGTTATTTCACCAGTGAATTGCATGATAACTCACATATCCTCCTTTCCCGCAGGTTTTAAGGGATTGCTGTTATTTACCTGTACGTTTTACCTGCCATGTGTACTGTGCTGTACATTTGACTAATCGACATATTAAACACAGCAACTAACTGCATGCGGATGAAGATAGTGCTCTTTAGGTCATCGTGGAAGGAGCTAGAGCTATTTTCTGCGCATGCAGTTCTAGATAATGACTACACATACACAGCAGGGGGCGCCGTTGCGTAAGGCACTGAAGAAATAGACTGCTTTCACATACTCTGCTGTAACTTTTACCCACTGATTCAATGAAACAAAAGCACGTATCATGGGGCGTAGATACTAACTCAGGAGTCTGCAGAACATTTCAGCCCCTAGACTTTATTATATATCATAAGACAGCCAAAAAAGCCAGCCCTGAATAATGTATACCTTAATCAGAGAGAACTTCTATCATCTATGCCTTAAACAGGACCAGTGCAGAGCAGGAAAATGAGAGGACGGCTCTTCATGATGTAAAACAAAGCAATTAAATAGAAATTATTAATTCACATAAAAGGAGGGGAATGAGTCTTCGCCATCTGAAGACAAGGCTCAGGAACACACATGAAAAGCTCCAGACAGAAGAAGAAATGCTTTTTCCTGCAATTGCAATTTTCCTCTTCTGGCAGCCAGGTACAGCAGGGGGTATGCATATCCTATCTTTTCACCATATTAAGCCAATGGGAAGGGCACAATAATGGTAAACTCAGCGTATAGCGCCAGGTTATGAATAAAAAGTAGAAACTGATGGTAAACAGATGATATACATCTAACTGCAATCTTCTGCTCTAGTGAACACACCTCTAAGACACTCTAGTTTATATATCACCATATAAGTGCTTTTGTGTCACTTTCCTTTTTTATAACATTAAAAGAAATTCAACAGTAAATGTGTCACTGGGAAATATAAGCAGGTTTTAAATTTGCAGGAGATAAAAATCAGTACATGGCTTAACCCGATTCATTTATGTTCTGCTGAGTAAATGTTTCCTGTAGTACTTGGTCCGGTTTCTAGCCGAATCATTCATTATACTCCCTATTATGCTAAGCAAAGACATTGCATCCGATCTGAAGGTTTAAACACATAAAAACCAGCAGATATACTGTAACAGCCTATCAGTGTCTGCTTTCGTGTCACATGACAACAACAAAAAAAAAAGGTCCAGGTATCCGAAACCTGTCCATAGTCCCGAAACCAAGCTACGGGTGCTAAGGGTTAATTAATCTAAATATGCCACGCCATTTAACAGCACTTAATACAATAAACTAGAAACATATGAAATGTCTTTATTACAGAATCAAATTTAAAAATGGTTCACCCAGGAGAAAAAACAGCAACCCTCGCCCCACATAACAAGAAACATGCGTTATAAACACAAGTTACAATGTAATCCACGTTTTAAAGGGCTGATATCCTACTGCGCTGTGATCTTACTCCTCAATGACAGAACAGCCACAAAAACCATATCTTTGATGCTTAGAACAATATAACTATTTTGTTGTAGATTTTAATGGACAACTGCGCCATATTCTATATTATAATGTATTAAGACATATATGTCCACAAGAGGTTTCACCTTACTTTATTTACAAACACATCCAAATATTACTGGTATTAAGGATTTCCATTGATAAAAAATTTTTTTAGATAGAGTCACTGTATTCCGTATCGTTGTACAATGGGTAAACAGGACATGACAAGTACTATATAACATAACAATCTGACTTACAGAAACAGGCGAGAAGGGCCCTGCTCAGAGAGCTTACAATCTATTGGATCAGAGTAACGCGTTAAGAACACGTAAAGGTTTCTCAGCAATGACTCGGTGGAGGTCTGAGTGCCTATGAGGACGTTACAGGCATTAGTAGGACAGGACAAGACATTCCAGGTCAGTTAAATGCACTGAGATATTGTGTCTGTTACATTCCCATTACAATGACTTATAGTTGAGATCACGGTCAAAGAGAGATGAAGAGATAACTCTGCAGGAATCTCATTTATCCAGAAAGATTAAAAGTCAACAAGAGTTCATAGTATAGAAATTGCTGGGTATGTTGAGCTGGGGGGCAAGTAATGCCACCTTACATGCCTGCTTAGTGATCATTCATCCCTATTAAGCTACCGCCTCTATGGTAACGTTGCTGATGTTGTTTATTGTTGTTTAGTTGTTGATTGGCTCAGGAAGGATCCTTTGTAAGGATGAAGAGAGGAGAAGGCAGAGAACCTCAAAACAGAATACGGATTAGATGCCGCTGGCTGCCACGGAGATAAACATCTAACAACGTTTAATAAAACAAAAAGGTAGTTTTAATAAAAATGTAACTATGCTATAAGCTTTAAAGGCAACAAGTAACCTTTGATTACCAGTAGAGGCTGATGATATGAGCAGATACTGATCGGTGATAACTATTGCATCTCACTGTGAATTTCTGTTCACGTGGACCAAGTGCAGAAGAAGCAGGGCGCTGACTATTTTGTTTCTTAAAGCCCATGGGCGCAACCCAGCCATGCCAAAGGAACCAATGGCCACCATCTTAAAAGATGCCTATTAAGAGAAGTGCCATCTATCACAACAAACTTTGTTCTGGACTCCTGCACTGAGGAGGAACCATCTGTCATCACAGATATGCCTCCAATTAAACCAACCCAACAACAACAACAACATGTATGCATGTAAACGAGGGAGAAGATCTTCAGAAAGACTTTGTTTGTGGGATTCTAATACACACCCAACGCTGAAAGATGAACAAGCAAAACACCGCATTACAACTAGAATCAAGAAGCTAAGAGGCGAGACGCTATGTGGGACAACTCCTTGGATTAAGGCTTTCTCCACAGCAAATTCTGCAGAATATTCCACCAAGCGGGAAAGCAGTCACCGATACTATTACAGAGTTATTGTGTCGGAAACGCTGCTGTCCAAACCACAGCTGTAAGCAGCACCAGCAGCTCTCCATCATTCCCTCACTTTTTCTGCACTGACCAATCTGTGTGACGCTAGAAAACATATTTGTGGCTTATGAAAGCAAAACATTATGGATACAAGAGAACACAATAACATTCAGAAGCGTTAAATGAGATTTTTCTGAATGCTATAGTAGATCTTTATAGCTTCAACGCATTCAATGATTGTTTTTGGAAATATACTCATAATACAAACCTGATGGAGGAATTATTTTAACATAACCACAAAAATAAGTCGATTTCAGAAACTGATTGTCGTTACGGGGTAATGTTTAACCCCGTAACGACAAAGCCCGTACATGTAATGGATTGCCGTGCAACGTGATAACGACAATGCCCGTACATGTACATGCTGCCGTTAAATAGCTGCATCGCATTTTCTCCGCGATCGGCGGCTTTGCAGCATCCACGGAAACCTCACAAGTGAGGCTGACCATGGATCCGGTGGAGGAAAGCCCTCCTCGGAAGAAAAACGGCCGCCGCCGCACCAATCATCAAAGATTGCGGCGAGCTAAAACAGCTTAGGAAGTGATCGAAAAAGAGAAAGAAGAAAATCACAGCTAAACAGCAACACTGAAAAATGTTAAAAGAGCCATTGTCCCACAATATACTACGAGTAAGAACCCCTATTGTCCTTAAGGGGTTAAAAGTTTGGAGTCACTTAGAATTTTGCTTGAATAGATCCAAAACACTGCTTACGGCGTGGAGTTGTAAATGAGTATGATGCTGGAAACGGCTGATTTTTAATTAGGAATATCTTCATAGGTGCACAGACGCCCCTTTATCACTCCCAACACTCCTGCTTGCTCCAACGGCCCTTTATTCACTCCATTCACCCTGTGCTCCAAAGGCCCTTTATCACTCCATTACTTTATCACTCCCATTGCTCCGATCCAAAGGCACGTTGTGTTCGCTGATCCAGGGTTGAAAAGTTTAAAGGGCTAGTTGATCGTTGCAAAACCTTTAGGCAATTGTGTTACAGGTAGAAATGACTCCATGAAAACAGCTGAGTGACCCCAAAACTTTGAACAGTAGCATGTAAATATAAAAAAACAAACTTCTTCAATTAAATAATAGACAATTTTACTGCATGGAAACAGATATTTGGCAAAAGGTGACAGATCCCCCATTCATAACCTTTACAAAGCTACTGCTAAACAAAAGACATTCAATTACCCAAATAATTTATAGGAGAGGGAAAAAAGAACAGAAAGTAATGATGGCTGCTCCCATGGCATACGTGTTAAGAACATAATCTTCCAAAAAACTGCTCTCGGGCAAAAGATTTTCAATCCCCAATGTTACGCTGTGACAGCAAATCTGTCTCCAAAGTCAGCCTCCCAAAAGTAAGAGCTTTAAGATTAAATAAAACGGAAAAATATCGAAGTAGGTTAACACGGAGAGCATTACCAAAGACGCTGTGTGCTAATGACCTGCATTCAGACTACGACCGGCATGGAGAATAAGAACATCGGAAAGGATAAGGAACATACAACATCACAAATTACTTTCGGAAAATGCTATTGTTTACTGCACCCCATGTGGTAAATGCAGTTTTTTATTTACGCCTGTTACGGGGCATCATGCACGCTTCCTTCTGTAACACCGATCCAAGTGGAAGTGTCGCTTTCAGACAACATATTTGTTGGGCTTTCATTTTTCAGATTAATACCGCTTCTGATCCTTTACCGTGCCAGATACGGGGATTATTGGGCCTTAATCATTTAAATATTAAATACTTCAATTTGTAGGAACTTCTCCTGGATGCAGAAACGGAACGTGGCTTTTCCCGTACACACCTTTATGTAATAATAGCCTTAGCGCCTATAAAACCATAATGCTTATAACACATTCAGGGAGGAGACGCCAAGATGCTAGAGATGCTAAGATAATAACTGGAGGCAACGCATCTCCAGCACGCAGAAGTTGTCCGACGCAAACACATTAGTGGTATTAAAAATGAAAGGTGTGTTAAAGCGAAAAGTCCCATGAAAAAAAATATTTTATTCCCAATGAGAATAAACCCCAGTGCGGTATAGAGTATTGTAGGTTATCATTGGCAAAAACATGGTTTTATCACATTTTGCTCCAATAATTTATCTTCAGACCCGGAGGCGGCCATTTTTGTCAGTCATGTGATATTTTGGATGACTTTACTGCTCAATCACCACACTGAGCTAATTCTGTATGGCAATACTAATAAAGTCCGTACCTCCATAGACTTTCACTAGTGAGAGAGTCTAGGTGGGTGATGAAGACAGAGCCATTCTATTGTCTACCCAAGGCAGTATGAATAGAGTCAGTGGGTTTCTCCAGGTACAAGTGGCTAATATGCAGCTGCCAAAAACATGTATAATAACCTAACATGGTAAAAAGGGGAAAACAAAGAAAACAGCACTATTTTTGCAAACCTGTTTAAATCTGAAATAAGTAATTTATAAAACGGTGGGAGTTCCCATTAATCAGCGTGGGACGCAAGCATTTTTTATTTTTGTATTAGTGCTTTTGTAAGTTTTTATTTCTTTTTTATTTTAAAGCGAATGCTGCATTATTACCATAAACAACACTATGGGTGAGGATTAATTTGGATTGAAAGAAAAAGGGAGCAAAGCCAAGTTTCTCAAAAAAGGTATTCAAGCTTGATTTATTTATAACATGCGGACATATTCTTCTCTGCACCACAGATGGGATGGAATAATTTTACCTAAAATAACGCAAATATGGACAACACTCATCCGAGCCTAAAATACAGAGCAGGTGTATCTAAAAGGGTACATTACAACTATAATCACGATGTTCCTCAAACCAGAAACCGTTTCATAGGAGCGGCAGTCCTACAAGAGACCGAGACCCACCGGATGTGTATCCTTTATTCAAACGTTTAACTTCCATATTGGTCGGTGACAACTAAAGGCTGGCTGCTCGTTGTGAGAGTTGGAATTATATTCTAGCTAAACGGCGGAAACAAAACACATGTGTAGCTGAATTGGGAGCAGATCAACAATAATATATAATAAATCAGGGCTTATTTCCTTTGCAGAAGTTCAATTTGGGAGCATGTATAGGGAGGCGCATAGTTTATCCAAATGAGACATAGCAGTTAAACATTTCAACTCGTCAACCCAGCAAGCTTCTGATGGGAAGGACGAACTGCCACTTATCACTCACTCATACAGCCCAGATCTGCAATAATCAAAGCCTGCGAGTTCAGTGATTTTTATACGCAGATTACGATTCCCACACAGCGATACTTATTAAAGGGGAAAAAAATATTACTAGTATTAAAAATAAGTTTCCTAAAAAAGTTTTTTTTTTTTTTATAAATGTTCTATTTTGAATAATACCAGGTTTGCAGGCAGCTGCCTATTGGCCGTCTGTATTAAACAATCACACTGACTCCGTATCATACCGCCTTGTGTTAAGCCATACTTTAACTTATGTGAGGAATGGATGAAGTTGAGAGATTTATCGCAGGTGAAGGCAGCTAGATTTGTGAAGGAGAAGGTGAAGCCAAGCGTGACTCGAAGGCAGCAAACTCACCTACACTTCATACAGTTCATAAGAACCCTTTTTACCTTCCATTGGCTCTCACGGGGTTAACAGTAATGATATTCCCCTTGTAACATAAGATGATAAAATGTCACAACCAATTTCATCACCAATAATTCCTCATCAAAACCAGACATATTAGGGGACATGTCTCCAGGGGTGATCGCTCAGCCAGATGTCTGGAGTTACTATTAAAGTGCTATTTTCAAACTGTAGCGAGAAGCTCAAGAAGTCCGCTTAGAAGTTTACATGGAAGTGTTTTCCGGAACACAGAATTTGAACTCTTCAGCCCATCCAATCTGCCCTTTTATCAGGAAGTCCCTTTACAAGTCCCTGGTCTCATCTAGGGTCCAGGAGCCACATGCAAGTTTATATTCCCTCGCTATATTAGCCTCTTCCACTTCTGCCGGAAGGCTGTTCCACTTATCTACCCTCTTAATAAAGTAAAACGTCTTCATATTACATCTAAGCCTCTGACCTAGTTTTCGATTAGAGACATTGCAAAAGAGCTATGATTCTATTCTCATTATGAAGGGCCAACAGGGGCAGGTTTCTAGTGTAAGAAGGTCTGACCGGGAAAGTCAATGTATTAAGAGACTGAAGAAATCTCTCTGATTTTACTATACGATATACAGGGCCAGCAAAGTTATTTGTAGAGCAGAATACAATTAAGGCTGGACGTTAAAACCATAAAACCATAATTCGAGTTTTTATCCTTTATTTACCGCAATATTTAACATAACAGGTCCACTTTACATCGGGCTCGTTAACAACTAGATGTGCGCGGCCCTGCAGGGGTTAAACGATTTAGTAAACATTTATATCCACAGGAACGCTGACCCTCGTTTGAGATTCCTAAAGATTTCTCAGAAGCAACGGAGCTTAGATAACCCAATACCAGCGAGGGCACGGAGCTAGAAAGGCAGGCCGGGACGCACAATGGAGTAAAATAACACGTCTTGGCTGCCATCGCCGCCAACCCCGCCAGACCCCGGGGCTCTCGCATTCCGTTCATGGCGGATATACTCACCGGCTATATTTGATGTTTGTAGCCATCCCTTAACCGCTTCGTGACAAATTATATTTTGTGCCTGCGAACACCATAGGACACCAGGGTACATTTGGTTATATATATACATAATAAGTAAAAGCCCTTTCTTTTTATTAGAAGCCATCATTTAGTGCAACTAAAATATAAATAAGGGAAATTTTGTATCATTTTACTTAGGATATTTTGTACGCAACTAGAGCATTTGGAGAAAATGATAGAAATACTCAGTTTCGCATAGGATTTTAATCTATTTTAATCTATTTTGGAATTTGCAAATACAAGAAGGTGCATATTACTTTTCGCAAGCAGCTACTGCACGCTATACCTAAAAATGTAATATCAGCAACACGATTCATACGATTCATGTACTTTCTCAGCTGAATACAGAAGCGATCAAGGGGTTAAATAGGTAAGCTGTGATTTGTCTTCACAAGGATCACATGGCGGGGGGGCAATGAATGAGGTCTCGGAGGATGGTGACCCGCTGTATGGGGTGGCTGGTGGCATGCATGGAGGAGCACAGTACAGTACGTGACATGATGCTCTGTGTTGATAAAACAGTCCCTAAGAGCTACCCTTTACAAAGAATTCATGCGTAAATAAGTTCTTTACCTCTGCTGGTTGGTAGAAGAGCTTGATTACGTTGCGGGATATAAATGCATCATAAGCAATCCTCAGACATCGTGAACCTAGAGTAAAGCAGAAGAATGTTAGCAATTAAAAGGGACAAACGCATCATTTTTACTATATGGCGGAGACAACATGCGATCTCTCTGCAAACAACGAGGGGAAAGAGACTGAAACCTTCAACATCCACATCCGATTAGAAGAAAGGAAGAATGACGCTGTGTATTTAAGTTACTATTTATTTTAGGAGGTACTTGACAAATAATAGAAATGTTTACCAAGTTAACACATTCATGGCAAGCACTAAATTCCTAATTATTAACAATATTAATACAAAGGAAATCTAGGCCCTAGAAGAACATAATGATTCGTAGAGCACGGTACGCACACGGATAACGGCACCTGACACAGACCGAGGCTGGAGCCCTTTAAATACGGTGTACGAGGCACAAACATTACAGCCGGATCTCTGCCTATAATGTTTTTACCAAACAGAGCTTTGCCTGGTGCGGCTTATAGTATTACATGGTCAGAAGGCGATCCTGTGACTGCAGGTAACCCAAGAACACCTTCATCAAACACATGAGACAGCAGACACCCAGACGAAGCAAGCAAACGACGAGAACAACATGGCGGGGGCTGCACCTACAGAGCAGGAGTAAAATTATTAAAGAGTAAAAAAATGTATATAGAATAATAATAATAATGTATGGATCGGAGTAGGAAGAGGAGAGAGACATTTTAATAGTTTGGGTTTTGAGGGTGAGAATATATAGCATGAATTAAGCGACAGTCTTATTAACCCCTTACACAAGCAGATAAACCTACACATACATACAGCATACGTATTTGGCATTCTCAGCACATATAGTGGCCACTCCAGTGTTAATGTATAAAAAGGGTTAAACAAAGAAGAAGTTAGTATTCAAAGATTAGAGGGTGAGCGGTTTAGATGTGATGTAAGAACGTATTTCTTAATTGAAAGGGTGGCGGTTCTGTTCAATCGTCTTCCAGAAGAAAAGGTTTAAGTGAGAGAATGTAAACATGCATGGGGAAGGCACAAGGACCTCCTTAATCCAAGACAAGACCAAGGGCCAAGCCTACGCTTTGGATCTTAACGTTAGTAAGGAAAAAAACATGGGCATTCATTTCTAAATGGCTTAAGTTATTTTCAATGTTATAAAAGCTAGCTGAGGAAAACTTATCAATAGCCCACGGCATTCTCCAAATTCCTACACCTGTCCTAGGAACGCTTACAGTAAGAGAATGAAGAAGAGTCATACCAGCTACCGACAGCTACATTAAATCGCGCTTTTCTTTTAACTTTGGCCTTTAAAAAAACATTCTGCCCTTGAAGGAAGAGTCACACCGAATACATGGTGACATATAGAATACAGAATACACAAAATATAGAACATATAGAATACATAGAATAAATAACAGGTCAGTTTTCAGCAGAAAATTAAATATAAAATATAATTGTAATTGCCGATACAGTTTGAACTGTTTCAGTATCAAAATAAGCGTATGAACCTACTGATGGTATGGAAGTCATGTGCAAAGTAGTTATAAGGAATTTTGGCAAAATGACTTTCAAGCAGGATCAATAAATGCCTCTTTACACCCCAAAATGCAGGCTACATTTATGCCTGTGGCTCACCTACATAGCGCCATATAACAAAACTATAGGGGAGAGCTTTTAAATCATGCATAAAATCAGAATGCTGCCAACACAGCTTAAATAACAAAGATTCCTACTAAGAATGGCTCCTAATCCACATGGTAGGGTGACTTCGATATAAATATTCTTACCTAAGCTGAAAGGAATACTCCAGCCATCACGTGCACTTTAACGCCCCATACGCCCTTAGGGGTTGCCAGAACACCACGTTTGCCAAAAGCCTTTCCACAAGTAAAAAGCAATTTGAATGGGAGAGTTTGCCGGCCACTGATTGGCTGCCTCAAGAGAACGTAAAGACTATATAGTAAATCACTTACAAAGTAGTTTAATATCCATTGTTGGTGAGGCTGCGTGGGGCAGTAATCTGTCCCTTTAATTATAATTACGCATCACATCCGCGTTTTTTTCATCTGTTAAACTGCAAATGACTATTAATAATTTTCAAATATGAAACTAGAGTTCTACACGAGGCAAAAAAGGCTCCGCATTACAGAGATGGAAATGTCAAGGAGGACCGTATCACTCGGGAAATCCGAGAAGCGTCTATCGAGAAGCCGAAGACTTGTCTGGAAGCAGAGAGCTGTGGAACCGAGCCAGAAGATTTGAAACATATATATTATATATATATAATATATATATACACACCGCTTTACGAGTTATATTTAAAATCGGATTGCGTTCCACATTCAAAGCAAAGAGCAGATGTGACATCAGTATTTTCTAGATAAGAGTCTGGATATGGAAACACATTTTAAATGAATCCTAAACAGCTCCAGCTTCTGTGACATCGACATCCACGTAATACAAGGTAACGACCATCGGACCGAACCAAAGCGTTTCCAAAAAGATTCCAAGAATAAACCTTCTAGATAAGAAGAAGACTTTCACTGATGCTGCCCTAGGGGTCTTTTTAAATCTCAAATCTAAGACCTGCTTTAAAGAACAGAATAAATGCAGAACAGTGTATATAACTCATCCAGTGTGGCCCCAGGGTATGTCTGTGGCCCAGCAGCTGGACAGCTTTGAACATCCATGCTGACATAGGGATTGAGCCGCATGCCAATTGGGACCGCACCAGTACAAATCACTTTTATCAAGCGGCTTTTGGACCCCAAACATGTCTGTGTTCTTAAGGATGCAGAAATGAGAGCTGTATAATATACATATATATATATTATAATATATACCGGTATATCCACTGTCATTAAACATTACAACATAATGCAATGCTACAGAACCATTCTCCATCCAAACACTGTATATACCTGCAGCGGCGTAACAAAAAGCCCTGCCGCTCCGCGAGACTAGCTCCTCTTACACGCACGCCGACACACTTACTGCACCTCGCACTTCTCATACTTTGCCCGAGTGCCAGGAAATGATGTCATATTCCTACAGCCATAATCCGTGAGCTCGGACTAAAGGGAGTGCAGCCCACAGGAACAGAGGGGGGAGGGGCGTGGCAGTAATGGCGTCGGGGCCTCCGTTACACTACTTTATCACCCTGAATGCTTAGCAATTTACTAACAGCACCAGGACTAAACATGGTTTCATTATAAAAGAAATCTTGACTTATTAATGTAAATACACATTAATTACTACAAATATTTACACAAACTCTTTTTAGTGAAGTAGAATGTAAAATACTATATCCTTAGATTAAAAAACAGGTTCAGGAATTGTATCTCTCCCATCAATAAAGAATACAGAGGGAAGGACTATTCTTTTTGGAAAGAACTTTTTTAAACATGGTAATAAACTATTTAGGTGTCCCAAACTCATCATCGACTTTCCTAAAACATATCATAATAATAAAAAAAGGCGAGAAGAGCTTGCAATCTACAAGGAACACACAATGTATTGTTCTACTGAAAAAATAACATGCATATGAAAGAGAGATTTAGTTCTTCTAGCATTTGTACCTCCCAAGATCTTTGCCCTTTTCCGAGGCGTCGCACACTGCAGCTTCTAACAAACCCGATGGGACTCGTCTGTCATCTATAAAAAGTAGCCATTCAAAACAGCTGAACACAATGTCCACGCTTTTCATTTAAAGCGTTCCAGCAGGAGCGCACTCCCTGGCAGCCAGCGGCGCCATCTCACGTCCTCGCCCCTGCTGGCTATCATTTGACACCAGTGACCTATTCTACACGGGGCAGCTCACCCGTCTACACAGCAGAGCCGTACCACGGACAGCATAGAGCTATGTATCATCGCACGAGATATTCGCAGTTCATCGTACCCAGCAAACAATGTGAAAAGCTCTGTCCAACAGCCGGCGTCACAGCAGAGAGCTCTGTATAAATGTATATTCCAATTACAACTGGATTAGAAGTCTTCTTACTCTCCAGGGATTACCAAAGACTGATAACACAATTATAAAATGGCGTTATTTACTTGACTTTTAGTGTTAAATATACGGTAGCAGACATTTTGGGGCTCTGTCTATATCATGTGTTTGAGATCCGGTGAAAGAACATGTGTTTATTATTCTTTACAAAATCTACTTATTTATAATAAAGTAGCAGGGATGGCAGATACTGCGGTTTTGCTCAAATATACCTTCTGTTCTGAGCATCACTACAGAATGAACATAGAATAATAATAATAAAAACCAAAGTATTAATGATAGTAATAATAATAAACAATATAATAATGTTTGTAAAAGCAAGCGTTTAACACTAAACGTAATGAAAGAATATTTTACAGGGGGGGGGCAATGTTAAGGCAGACATCAATGAGAAAGCAGCCCTTCCCCAGAGCGCAGACAAACGGGGGCTCCATTAAATTAACGTATTACATCATTAGCCTGTCTGGCTACCTGCAGAACTTCTAATGACTTCACATTTGTTTACTTCCTTCACATCCAGAAGATTAAATAACGGAGAGTCAGTAAAATCAATTGATAATTAGCTCAGGAAACAAGACTTTTTAACCGAGTGTGTGCCAGAGAGTTGGGCAAAGTAATGACACACACTTATTATCATCATTATTATTATCTTTTATTTATATAGCGCCAACAATTTCCACAGCCGTTCTTACAGTCCCTACATTCAAAGGGTCTGACAAAACTAGAATTGACAGAGTGAGACAAATCCGATGCATTAGGTAGAGAGGACCCGGCTGGCAAGCGGACAGACGCTTAAAGAGTCAATAACTGGGGAAGTAATCCAGTTAGTAGAAATCAGCACCTCCTGTGATTAGTAGTACTTGTTATTAGGTCAGACTAAAGCAGACGGTATGCCAACTCAAAATTTATTATATACACTACAGGTCAAAAGTTTGGGATCACTTGGAAATTTTGTCCATTAAAATAGCATGAAATGGATCAGAAATCCAAGTTTAAAAGGCTAATTGATCGTTTGAAAACCTTTTTGCAATTATAAACGTTAGAAATGTTCTTGTTTTCCATGAAAACAGCTGAGTGAGCCCAAACTTTTGAATGGTAACGTATAAATGAATGACCTGACGTGAACTCTTCCAGAGTTTACCAAGAACATATTCCTGCTCAATTATAAAGAATTCTCTCCCCCACAGGACTGTTTCTAGTGCCGTCCACTAGTATGATTTATAGTCTTATTTATAGCCTTTATTATATTTATATTATATTAATTATATTATATTTATATATATTTATATATATGATTTATAGCCTTATTTTACATTATTTGCTGAAGAATTCCATAATTCCTATAAATGACAATGACAAATTTCACATAATTATTTTGAACAAGTAAAAAAATGTTACTGATCGGGACACACCACAAATAAGAGAATTAATAATCTGATTCTTCCACTATAGCTCAAGCGAGAATTGGAAAGGCTGCGGTGCTTGGGTGTAGAGGTAGAACAGAGAAGCAGCTTGTAACAGCAATAAAAGAAACACCTAAAAGGCCGAACCGATAGACCTAAATCCAAGTAAGGGATTACTGGGCTCCCCCGCCACATTGGCCATTATTCACTTCCGCTGACAGAAGGCATTCTACATCTTCTTGGAATGTGGTTTTTAGTTCCTGTTTGAGACGTAACTTATAACGTCTACCGTTCCAACTCAGTCCCTTACCGGTAGTACCGAGAACGTCACGGTTCAACATAAAGATCCGTTCTACTAACACATGGGAGTAGAAGATGACGGCTTCCCGTCAGCCGACGCTCACGTTCCCCTACATATCCGTCTACAGTAAACGTGAATGAGGTTTAATTTTTATGTTCTAAGCAACAATAAAATATTCTGATTATAGAACAATTAAGGATGACACGTAAAAGGAGTGTTACCTTCTCTATCTCTTCTATTAGACAATGGAAAGGAGTGTTTCGATGTTCCCGTTAATATTTCCACCTGACAGGTAACCATAAGTGAAATAAAGTATTGTGAATTCCAGCTATGTGGTTGCAGAAGAAAACGATGGCATGTAAGTGTCCGTCATTCCGCGCGTTAACAAAAGCACGCGCGATTTGTTTCAGTGTCGAGCTCTGTGATTAAGACTTTCTATTTTTTGTAACCCACAAGGCAGTATTATAAGGAGTCGGGGTGTTTGTCTAGTAGATTAGGATAAGATCTCACACAAATGGCTGATATGCAGCTGCCTGAAATCATTATGCAAAAACTAGAAGAACAAAAAGATAAAAGCTTGATGTTTTTGAAGATATATTTCTATTGTGATACCAGTATGCTCTTGGTTTGTACAAAATATGTTTGTGGCTGCAATGAACATTTCTGATCTAACATTCTATTGAGAAGGACCACTTCCACATATTACCAGGAGCCAACGCAGCAATCACTTAGTAATGTGCCTGACAGCCCCACTACAGAAGAATACATTATAAAAGTACTGTGAGCGCTTTAATGTGCATCCCCCCCCAAAAAAATGGAAGCAATTAACCTGACATGGAAGCTGCAGAAGACACCCCCCCTTCTAAAGTCAGTATTCTTGCCACTGATTAGCTGTACAAAGAGCAACAAAGACGGGGAAAATTCCTTCAACTTAAAAGTAGTTAGCTGGGGATATAACGATGCCCTTAATACTGCATGAAATCATCGTTCAGTGTATTGCACAGAAATCACTAGGCTGGCAATTACCGAGTAAATAAACTCGCCGCTGTTTCACGCACCGCACGTCGCCCATGAGTTTAACATCGCACCATCTTATAAAGAGATGTAACGCTCTGCAGAACTAAAGGAAGAGATAAAAGCACCGGGAAGGCCTTTGAACCGGCTCTACCCCAGACCCACCACACTGCCCATCCACAGTCTGTAATCATACATCAGCTGCGGCTGCAAACAAAGGAGCCATTTACGAAGCAACTGAATTCCGCATCTAGAGCAGCTTCTGAGCCAGAATGAAAACCTTTGTGCAAAATAACCACGATCCGATGACTTGATGGTGGTCACTTTACTCATAAACTTGTCTTCAGCAGTATAGACTACATCCCCGTTTCACACCATAAGCAATTTGCTGCACGGCTCTATTTTTGGAATCAAGTTGTCCATAGTGCCGAGTTTGCAATTCTCATCTCCCCAGCTGTGAGTAGTTCCAATGGGATAATTGAACATGGAAAAGGCATGAGGCGTCCGCGCTAACACGCAGAGCTCTGTATACAAATGTATCTGGGTAGATATCTGGAGGTTCCGTGGACGTGATGACCATTTTACCGACAGGTGAGGTTTACAAACGCCATGGGTTGCTGCTTGTGTGCATTTTTACAAGTAAGGACAGAATGCAAGAAACTAGTAATCAGCTGCTAATGAGGCACTCGGGGACACACTTGGGAAGCAGCCAATTCCTGCTCTGTAAACCCTTTACCTCAACTACATCGCTCCATTTAGAACGTGGCGGCCTTATCTCTTCATGTTTCCTATAAAAACCATCAGAGAACCACTACACCTTGCCCTCTCATTGTCGTACCTTTGTTAACCATAATGCATCTGTGTATTCTAGGGCTAATTTATAAAGACACGGAGGCTCCCATTATGCATAACTCTTTTCTTTATTCCCTCAGCAGCAAAGAATATTTTTAAAACAAAAATACAACAATGAAAAAAGACCAATCAGCAATATGCATTAGGTATCCAATAAGGGTTCATCACAGACACCCCTCCTCCTATATAAGTGCTTAGGATCACCAAACTTCCTCTTTTCTTTGCTGCTCCCTCAGGAGATAAGTATACCATTCTTGTCCATTGGTATTTGCATTGCTTATTTGTCTATTTCTATAGTGGTACATTTATATATTCATCATACCGTTCTGTGGGGAAGGCGGTGGTGCCTTTTCCCCGTTTTTTCTTTCCCCTCCGTCATTGTTTCTTTCTTTCAGCGTATTTACTTGTTTTTCCTTGTATTTGCCGTGTTTCGCGCATGCGCGATTCACGCGCGGCGGCCATTTTTGTTTCGTTTCCGACGCCGGTTTTTCCGTTTTGATTTCTGCCTTTTCGGAGGTCTTGCAGTGCTCGTTTCTGCCCGGTATTACGGGCATTTGGTGTGGACATCCCTCCTTTCTCCCCTGATTTGCTCCTCGGCCGTTTATATTCGTGCCCTCGTGTTTTTGGCTGTTTTAATTTGGCGCCAACCCGTTCGGCGGCCATTTTAGTTATTTTTCTGTGCCGCACACGTTTGGCTTTCATCTGCCTGCTGATTTCAGTTTCAGGTGTTTCACTGGGGCAATGTTTTCCGATAGGGATTCTCTCCCCTCTGATGCCCCAGGCCCCTCTGGTCAGGCTCATGTTTCTAAGGAGGCTGAGAGTTTGGAAGGGGAAGACCCTCATGGGGATATTATTAACTCTGAGGAGTTCCATTCCCTTTTAGATGCCACCATGACAAAATCTGTTACCCAGGCTTTGCATTCTGTTATGGGATTGATGTCCTCCAACATTTCCCAGTCCATTTCATCTGCCATTAGAGCTACTCAATTGCCTGCTTTGACTTCTGTAGCTGATTTGCCTATACAGGAACCCTCGCGGGTTCCCCGTAAGGCTTCCTTTAAAACAGGTCATGGTAAATATTCAACCTCCAAAACACATCAGTCGGACAAGGTACGCCCTGTCGCAGAGGACGTGGTTGCACCACGGAAGAGAGCCCAGCATCGGGCAAAATCGATGCGTAAATGGAAGAAGGCTAAGACCTTAACTGATTCATCCGACTCTGAGTCGGCATCTGAGGAGGTTTCAGACATATCGGTAGATACCGATCAGAGCGGTTTTTCTGACTATGATTATGCGGCACCTGAGGATTCAGACCAACCTAACCTGGTTTTTCCTCAGGCCGGTGATGCCCTTTTGGATCCCAGGGGCGAACCCATGTTTAACCCAGACGAACTGTCTAATCCCAGGTCGTCGGAGTGATGCCCCATGCCTCATGTGGCTCAGTATGTGGCCTCTAGGGTTCGCAAACCGTTAGATAAGACGGCCAGGAATAATTTGAGGGCTGAGTGCCCTAGGCCCTCTTTACCTGATGAGATATGTAATACCCCCGAGGTGGACCCCAAGATCGCACAATTCCTGAGTAAGACTGGTTGGAAGTCTAAAAAAGGCCTGGAGTTCTCTCTTCGTAATTGCCAGGATAAGATCCTGGATATCTTGGGTCCAACCACAAAACTTTTTGAGGCCATAGAAACCGCTATATCTGACAATGTCCAGGTGGACCTTCTGACACTGCGAGGCTGGGTACAACGCATTGTCTGCTTAGTCGGCAATGCCAATACGGCGCTGGCTTCTGAACGCCGCAAAGCCATATTGCTAAAAATTGAGCCCAAGTTGGTGAACATGGCCGTGTCTGAGCCTGGCCCACAGGCAAAAGGTTTATTGTTCGGGGATTCTTTCGTTAAGGATTTAGGCAATTATGTTCAGACATTTACCGCTCTGGACAAGGCTCAGTCCAATATGCGGAAAGTCTTTAGAGGAAAGGTTTTTGGAGGGGCCGGTAGACATAGGGGCCGTCTACCAGGCCGCTTCTCTAGAGGTCCAGTCGTCGGATCTCGAGGCTCCGGGTTGTCCAGGTCCCAGTTCCACGAACATAAGCCTGCGACAACGCCTTTCTTCCCGCAACGTTCCCGTCCATGGCAGAACAGAGGTGCCAGAGGATCCTACCAGGGCAGGCGGCCTTATGGTGAGTACAAATCTGACACCTTTTCTTCCAGATCATCAGGTGGGAGGTCGTCTTCGGTTCCATTACAATGCTTGGAGGTCACTGACCTCAGACCCTTGGGTCCTTCAAACAGTCCTGGGTTACAGGATAGATTTCACGAGCACCCCGTTTCAGTCTCGACTTCCCGGGCTCATTCAATTCTCCGACACGGACGTGACCCTTATCTCTGCGGAGGTCCAAGCTTTGTACACCAAAGGGGCCATAATTCCCGTTTCTCCCGACACGCGGGGGTTCTTAAGCAATCTCTTCTTGGTGGCCAAGAAGGGCGGGGGTGTTCGACCAGTCATCAACCTTCGTCCCTTGAATGCCTTCATTGTTTACCAGCATTTCAAGATGGAGGGCATCCATTGTTTAA
>VKOC01000006.1:4447808-4471445 GCA_009364415.1 Spea multiplicata
ATTTAACCCCTCATCTCTCATCATTAGTTGGGAATGGGTGTAAAGAGAGTCTACTGCCCCGCAGAGGCGTTTTGAGGTATTTGTCTGATAGATTGGGCTCAGGTAACTCATACAAACAGCTAATATACAGCTGTCTGAAAATATTATACTATGGGGCAAAAACTACTAGTTTAACCCCTTCCGGACCGGCGTTGGCAAACTGCGTCTTCCCTTTAAGACCTCAGGTTTTTTTAAAATATTTAAATTCCGTGCTCGTGATTCGCTGCAAAGTGATCACGTGCACGGAATTGAGGGGGAGTGGCTGCTACGGATCGCTGGGGACACCCAGAGGTCAGTAGCAGCCGCCCCTCGCGATCCCAGCGTTCAAAGCGACGCTGGATCGCGTATCATCGATGATGTACCTGGTACTTCCCGGTCTGCCGGTGACCTTTGACCCGGAAGTACCAGGTACGTCCTGGTCTTGAAGGGGTTAAGCTGAGTGAGGCAACTCTAACATTCTACTTAAGCCACTGTTTGTTATTTTTGGGGAATATCTCTCCCCGTGACCTTCTGCCAGTGTGTTCTCTGCAGCATCACAGAGAGATCAGAGGAGACTAGACAGACGTGTTGGGGCAGATACAGGCCTGGGGGAGTGGGCAGAACAGACAGGGCAAGGAATACAGAAAAGGCTGTGGGAAATGGGTACAGAGAGGATTGGGGGATAACAGCAGGGGGCAGGAGACAGACAGGACTGGGGAGAGGCCAGGAGGCACAGAGAGAGAGGCTTATTTTGAGGTGAAAAACGTCCAAATTTCATCAACTTGAAAGGGCAGGGAAGTAAATGTGTTGAGCCAAAAAACAATGTACAATTTGTCAAAAAAGGAGTTTGGACCTTGTGCACAAGTCTAGTGAATTACTTATTTTAAAATGTAAGTCCATCCCCATATTTTGGCATCATCGCCCCAGAAAAGGCTCCAATACTGATGATTTTTAATGTACCACAATAACTGTGACACCGCCTTAGACTTTGGGGTTTATTCCGTAAAGGGAGAGTTGATGCGAGGATTTAAAGGAGAGTTGTGTTTTTAACTCTTCACTGTTTATTGTGAAGGGTCAATATTTGCAATATTTGTTTATTTAAAGCACAGTTCATATATAGTTATGCCAAATGAATTGATTTTTTTTTTTTGCCCTAGGTTATTTTTTCCAAATATGTCATAATTTCAACAACGGATTTGCCGCAAACCACTTTATGATTCAGGAAGTTAAATAGTCAATGGATACAAAAACTAAATCTAAAAGCGTTTAAAACGATACCTTTATTTCCAGATCAATTTTCTTTATATTAAAACTCACTTCATCACTTTAGTGGAAACATCTGATTTGTGAAATTAACATTGCATATACATGGCTGGAAGAATAATCCTGATTTCCGTCCCGTCTCAGAAACGTCTAGCCCTTAACAACAAGACGTGTCTTACATATTCAATTTAGAAAGGCTTTTCGGGAACTAAATATTGTAATACAATTAATTGGAGAATTTGAAGTTTGAAAGCCAGTTGAATAAGCAATGCTTCTGAGATGCTGTTACGCTACATTCATTATCATTTTGAGAAATGCATGAACATTCCTTGCAGGAAAGAAGCAGATCTGTTGAGATCATGTTGTACCGAACACACGATACTTGACTTGCAAATACTCCGGTTAGTCTACGTTAATTTATAGCAGAGCAATTTCCTTGCTGAATTTCAATATTGTGTTTCTGAGTGACTATTATGTCAAATTATCTTCTTTAGTATTAATAATCTGGTACTTAAACGCAAAAGATTTAACTTGGAATTTAAACTAAAAAAAAATCAAGTAATTGCATTGTGTACCTGCATGTCAAAATAATATATTAAAAAATCTTATTTGCATTTGGACTTTTACATATAAGCTTTTTTTACATTTACATCTGAATGATATACTCGCCACATATACTCGAAATATGTGGGTGTTTTTTAAATGTATTTTTTATTGGAAGAGGATATGGTGTATGTAATGACCATAGTATAGGCAAAACAAAAAAAATATGTAAAAATACCATGCAAGGTGCACATTTTACATAATTATGATGATGCTACAAAGTTAACAGCCATTGAGGAAAAGAAACATTATGACCCAGTAGCAATTCATCTTTGGATAAAGATGGGTACGCTCTCGGGACCCCCGATCTACCCTGTCTAAAAACGCCTTCTCCGACTCTAGCCTGGGGAGGTCGAAATCCTTATGGGATAAGAACCTCTTAATGTTTAAAAGCTAAATATTCTTTAAAAAGCAGTATATAAGTGAAACATGCCTAATCTTAAACCCCCATGACTGATTTTACTTACTTTACTGTTTCATGGTAGTGCTCACCTACCCATGATCCTCTGGCACTCTTCAATCTTGCACTCACAACCTGGAAGCCTCCTGGAGATCAGAACACTCCATTGTCCCATTCAACATAGTGTAAGACGCAATCAGATATAAAAAGATGTCGCAACTAGCATCTGACATCCTGAATGAAAGTTGTGTTTTGCTGAGAAAGGCTGGAAAAAGTGCATATTTTAGAAAATTTGCACATGGAGGTAATCACTCATTCTGAATTAAATTGGAACAAATGGTTCTCAGGGCTAGGTGAACAATTTGGTCCAAAGTATGTGTTTTTTTATGTTAAAGCTAAAATTTTTGGTGTGGCCTTACCTAGTAATCTAAATTAATAGAATGATGAATTTAATAAGAAATTATTCCGTCATTTGTTTTATGGACTTTATCGATAACACTTATCTTGAATGTGCCAGCAACAAGTGTGTTACTCCTAGATTTGGTGCATTTAATTTCCCATTGTGAACAACCAAAAACAGGAACGACATAGGAAGGAACGCATCCATGGCTTGGCCATAGGAAGGAAGACATGCATCGCTTGGCCATAGGAAGGAAGACATGCATTGCTTGGCCATAGGAAGGAAGACATCCATTGCTTGGCCACAGGAATGAAGACATCAATTGCTTGGCCATAGGAAGGAAGACATGCGTCACTTAGCCATAGGAAGGAAGAGACTCGTTGATTGGTGGAAGAAAGGAAGACACGCATCGCTTGGCCATAGGAAGGAAGAGACTCGTTGATTGGTGGAAGAAAGGAAGACACGCATCGCTTGGCCATTGTTGATTGGTGGAAGAAAGGAAGACACGCATCGCTTGGCCATAGGGCGGAAGGAAGACACGCTTTGCTTGATGAAAGGAAGGAAGACATGCATCGCTTGGCGATAGGAAGGGATTTTGTCAATGTGACTAAGAAAATCATTATGGTTATGGAATAAGGCAGGGAAGATGGAAAGGTGACCATGTGATATTAAATAGATCCTGGATTTTTTACAAACACCTACATCTATCTACTGTTCATTCTAGGACAGCACTGTGTGTATATGGTGAGCAAACTCAGACAATGTTGTCTTAATCACCTCCTCCCTCGTCCAGTTCCCAGTATGTAGTGTGTTTGGTCTGGACATAAACTCATTTTTCAGACCTCTATATTTTCTGCTTGTACGGTGATCACGTAAAATACCAAGTTCCCTGGCTGAATGATTGACGGTAATGTATTCCTTTTTTGTATGTTACCACACGTACACACGGTTTTTCCTTCTACAAAAACATATAACTGAAGTCAATCTTGCGTGATGGTAGTAACGAGTAAATTTAATCATTTCTCTTTTTTTTGTAAACATGTAAACTCTCTTTACTTTTTTGTTTGTTTCACCTTATTTTGCTAATCTGGTCATACATGAAATCATCAGTAAGATCTAGGAAGCCAAGTCCAAACAAAGTAAATTTGTATAATTTCCTAATTGCTAAACTGTTTCCTATAACTTTCTGCTAAGATCAGTTTCAGACCACACTGAGCACTGACTTTTAAGCCAGGTGTTCCTATAGACGGACTCCCGAGCAGTCTGTGTTCTCCACGAACCAAGTGCAGAGATATTTTACAGAGTACAGAAGGGACATCTATTTCAAAGGAAGAGAAACGTTAGATTAAGAGGCGATTGTCTTAAACTAAAGGGTCAGAGGAAGTAAAACAGCCTCCCAGCAGAAGTGGTAGAGGCTAATACATTGAGAGAATTTAAATTTGTGCTGGATACTGTTAGGCTAGACTAGGTAAGATGAATTCTTCTTTTCTGCCATCAAATTCTATGTTTCTATGCTTTAAACACGTCTTGCAATAAGAAAGCAAATAGCTATTTAAACTGGTATCCACTCCCTATCTCCTGAGCATGCATGATAACTGATAGGGTTAATAAAGTCGATTGGAGAGCTCAAACAGTTGCATCTCCTTATTGTAGCCGGTGCTAGCGTATGTGTGCTGCTACCTGCACTGATGCATGTTACTGTTCATAATTGGCAGTCCGCACTGTCCACCGGTTGTCAATTCCATCGGTACCCCAAGCGTCTTCCTCCCTCATTTCCAAGTAAGTCAGTGTCATTCTCGCTTGCCATCACTTCACCACAGTGGCCCGCTGACATAAGGATAGATGGAACTGGCTAATATCAGAACGTTGATCCTTAAGCATCAGTAGATGGAGGGAACAGACTGGGCTCTCCACCATGTTCGTTTGGGACTTACCCATAACTGGTGTCATACTGAAATCAGACGCAGGTCTTCAACCCAAAAGGATGTAGACCCCCATTCTTTTATTACCTGGCACTACCAGCATAAAAAATATTTCAATAACGAGGAAGATGGTGTTAATGTTTAAAAAAGTCAAAACTAGGAAGTTAGCATTCATTTAAGATAGATACTGTATATCTGAATGTTTTACTTAAAAGCCCCTGTAAAACCCACCATACACATGGACATTATGGATTTACATTGCGTTTCTCTGATACTGAGCCACAGTGACAAGTCTCACCTATAAGCAGATCATCTTCAAGATACGCGGTTACCGCTGGATTATACATGCTACTTGACATGTTTAGAACTTAGTTTCTTTGTCCTTTGTTGACTTGCTTATTTTCTTATCATTCTTATGCTGTTTTGAAAGCCTAGCTAATATCTTTCATGGAGTGAAAAGAACACATAATACATAATATAATACCTTTGATCTTCATTTTCAGACTTGTTTTAGGATTCTATTGGTGTTCCAATAAAGCAGAACCTGCCGTGGTTCTAGATTCATGAAGTATATTTAGAAGTATGTTGTAGATTCTAGCATTTCATACTTAAGAGAGTGTAACGAATAGATGAAGGATAATATGTGAGATGGTTGGTTTGGTTAGGGTACACATACTAAAAAAACATCTCATTCATACCCTGTTTGAAATCTCCTTTCTGGGTTTGATGATGGTTTATCTTCTTATTTGTAACCTGCTATGAAGGAGGCAGTTAAGTGGAGTATTTTCTTTTGGGATACAAGCACCCCTGGGAAGTATCCAAGGTTTCGCCCTGAGACACTGGGTGAAGAGCCGCTTCTCCAGATCTTTGGGTCATGTCATGAAATCTTTAGGTTGTGAGTAGGCACGCCCATTTCCCTCCCACTCCTATACAAATCCCTGCCCATTGTAATTGGACACACCCACCTATGGCATCAGCCCCCCTGAGTATGGAGAGCTCTGGGTAGCCAGGGCTTAGAAGTTCATGGCGAAGGTATGGCGAAAAGTCCCTAATCCCAGGTAACTGCCTATGGACGACAACAGCTGAGAAGAATGTATTTAACAATAAAGGACCAATGACATGAAGAGGTGGAGAGAGAGATATAAATATTTCCCAGTGGGCCTTGAGAAGTGTTCTGGTAATATTCTACTCGTCAGATGGAATGTTTAAGGATTCAGAACACAGAGTGTTTGAGTAATCTAACCATGGACATCTAGCTGGATCCATATCACTTTGAGGCATTTTCCAGACTCCATCTCTCCCTGTACCTGACAGCAATATCATGAATCACAATGGCTCTTCACACTTTGAATCACCTATTTATAAACCACAGGAAGAAAACTATCTGTCATGTCTGTAGTTTGGCCAGACGTTCATCCCTTAAAATGTATTGTTGTTTTGATCAAACCTTTTTTCTTCCAGGAGTACAAATTAGTCTTTTGTACCTTTCAGCTCGGAAAAACAACTTTCCACCGCGGGTCTGTTTTCAGTTGAAATGGATCAGATTTTAAGGATTTAAAGTTGGGAAAAGGTACGCGTTTGGCCATAAAACACATGAAGGCCGATGAAAAAAAATCATATTTTTATCGCAAAGGACCATGTGGTGTCAATAAAATAAAGGTGTGTGTAACAGGGTGATATACAAGGTAGAGCTCTTAAAACAGTAAAGATTTGTTCCCTGTAGCAGATCATCATTTATTCTTATTGCTTTTATTTTTCCAAGAACTTTCCAACATCTACAAAATATTACTCACTGTTTATGTGTCTTCTATCACCTACTAGTTTGGGAGACCATTCAATAACAGTCGGGTTCTCAGGATTTACACCCACAGCAATTCTTAGGGAACTACCTGTTATTTATCACCTAAAGTGAGCCGAGGTCCAAGTAAGTGGGAGTTACCTGCTGAACTTGAAGATAATGTTGGTAAAGACTGCTGGAGTTTTTAGTTCTGCGTTGGGACCGTCCAACTAAAGACTCCATTTGGCTCTCTAGCCAACATGGATGAAACTTAATGAGTTCTAAGGACAATGTGGAAGTGGAATGAGTCACAGATGGTTATAACCACAGACAGCAAACAGGGAATGAGACTTTCTCTCCTGCTCCTTTTCTCTCTTACTCTCCCACTTTTCTCTCTCTTTCATCTCTCTCCTCTTTTCCCTCTTCCATCCTTCCCTCTTTCTTCCCATCTGCTCCTCACTCCATTACACCCTCTCCCTAAACACCTGCCCAATGCCTACCTTTCCTAATACATTGCAGTGTCTTCCCTACCCCATGGCCACCTTTGCTTTAACATCACATTCTCCTGCCCACTCCATACCCGGCTTCTTGTTCAATGTCACCATCTCCCTCCTGATACATAGCCACCTCTACTTTATCTACAACATCACAACCTCCTTCCCACTCCAAATCCCATCTCCATGACACCCCTACTGTGGAAGAAGTACCCATTAAATTACTCTGAGTAACCCCAACCCTCTATGAGTACTTTAATATACATTTTTCCAATACAGAATATGCAGCCATGCTACAAACTCTTCTCTCTTCATCCATGATCTGAAATGTCCTACTTCTGATTGGCTGTTTAAGCTGTCAATCAGTGAAAGTACAGTATTTCCATTTAAATCAATGGGAAGACTTTACACAAGCGCACTGCAGTGTTCAGCAGAGCCAGCGCTGGAGTTGACTGGAGTTGGCAACATCACTTGGAGGGCATTTAACTGGGAGGTGGGTAAAGGGGCATTTGTATGTCTTATATTTGCTCTTCTGCCAGGATAACCACGTTGGCCATGTTTTCACATATTACCGATCAGCATACGTAAAGCGCAGCCCCATGCAGTGCGAGGGTGGCATGTGTTTCCATTGTCTTATTCGCTATTTGTGTCTCTGGCTGCTGCCAAGCCACAATCTGCCACTGGTGCTCGAATGGATGTCTTTGAGACAAGCCAGGGTTCTAAGGTCACCAAAGGCGAAGGCTTTTAGAACTCTAGATGTTTTTTCTCTTACGTTTTGCTTAGCCCGGGAATAATAACAATCATTATTATAAATAATAAGAATTATCACGACTGTTCCTTTAAACAGCCCCCTGGCTGCCTTTGATTAAGGTGAGTTCTTGCTTCCTTGCTGTGTGTGTTTGATAGCATCTGCTTTTAGTTTTCCGGGCCTCTCTTGTTAGTTTGCTTAATTGTGCGTCATACAATACCTACTTTTAGATGTAGCTGTTTTATTCGTTAACAGACCTAAAGCTGACCACACAAGTCGGAGGATTCACGTGCGCCGTTCTTCAAGTTGTTCCAGATGTCAGCCTTCCCCTAAGATCTGATAAAGAGCTTTCTGCCTTGACCTGTTTATACAACCTTATCACACCTTGCGTGACTTCACAGACAAACGGCAGCCAATGGAGACCTTCGTGATCGGGGAGGTAGACTTCAACCCTACGAGAGTTTGAGAACATCTGAAATAAAAGAAGCATGTTTCACTTATTTAACCCCTTGAGTTATTTTCAACAGTTAACACAACAAATAATTAGTCATATATCAGCTTAAAATTAAATAGATAAAACATTTTTTGTAGATTTTTTTGACCTTCAACATTGTAGATCAGGGCCCTCTTCAGCTTTTGATGCATTACATGTTCTACTTACATGTTGTACAGTACTGCAGAATATGATGGCGCTATAAAAATAAATAATAACTTCCACAGAGGTTTTCTGATTCCGCGTTTCAGAATTTTCTCATGATTACCTGCCATAAAAATTAATTTGTTCTCTAGTTACGGAATTTAAATTTGTTGAAGGCTCAAAACATTATTGAGAGTATTTTTTTGTAATGTGTTTATCTTAATATGGTTTTTAGGGGAACAAAAGGTTAACTTCAAGAAAAGGGAAATTAAACGCCACCTCAAGCACTCTTGGGTTTTGTAAATGGGGTTACTTATATGCCCCACAAACCAGCAGACTCCCCAGGCCCACGTCTGCAAAAAAAGATTTTATGGGGAAAAAAAATCCCCCCAAAAATCGAATCTTTCCCGGTAAGTAGAACATCAGCTACTTATTGATTAGTTTAGCAAAGATTTGTGTTTTGGGCTCTGATATAAAATGCACCGATCTGCCCTATTATAGTATCTCAAATCAGGACTCCGTTCATTGGCAGAAATAAAAAGAAAAATGAAGTTTATAATCGGCTTCATCTAAGTGAGATCACTCTTATTTAGTCTAACCTCTGTTCCGTTCATAGTGTTTCTTAATTCTCACTTTCATGCCAGAAGAATTGTGAAATTAAAGCATCAAACGGCTACCAGCTGCGAGAGCCTTTGATATGTCTGTGTCGTAAGAGTCTGCCTTGAGTATTACAAAAACATGCAAAAGGGCTTAACGAAAGAAAGCCCGAGAGAGCGAATAGCAGAAAAGAATACCCAGGTGCTCCGAGAACTGTAAAATATAATAAAACATACACGGAAAAGACGTATTGCTCGAAGTAAAACCCAAAATAAAAAAAAAGGCAGTTTACAAGTTTAAGTATGTGTCGGCTGTTATTTATGAAACGGATCAGAGACGCTGACCTGCTGAGAGATGTTGAGATGTTCCGATTGCGCACAGGGTCATTAATTGTCATCAGTATCATATAATATTTCCACATCACTTTAAACACAAAAAAACGTAAAGTTGGACACGTGCGCCTGATTGACCGGGATAACTCAGCGGGATAAGGTTTCCATTTCTACGACCTACATGTGGCAGCACTTCCATAAATATTTGTATCTCCGTCCAGGCTGCGTTTCTGGATCTTATCTTAATAAAGATCGAGAATTCAGACAAATTTCGGGTTTATTCAGATATCATCAGAATACTTTTTTTTTCCCTTTAATTCTCCTAAACCAGAACTTGAGCACCGACAGGAAGATCAGACGGATGAATCATTTGGAACGAGAGGCGCAGTTAAATTGCGTGGCTTACTACAATGTAGATCACAGCCAACAGAATGAACTATAGACAGTAACTTGAGTTGTTCTATGGCCCACGTTTCTGAACTCACGTAATCAGGAATACATGCCTAAATATGACTCACTACCATCCTAGCTAAACCAACATCTAAAATATTAAAATAGACTAATATTGCTAAAGAGTTATTGCAGAAAAAGAAGCACTTTCTAATGCAAAAGTGATCTCGCAGGATTATTACAACATTTTTGGAAGCCGACTAATGCCAGACTATCCAGTGGAAATCCCTGAAGGGCCGTCGTGTATGAGTAGCTCCTCGTTATTTTATGTTTTTATGGGGGCATCCAAGCTCGAAGCATTTAGACATGTCTAAAAATTGACATTCTGGCTGGGTTACATTATTAGAAGTTTGGTTCATTAAGGAGAACATGGCATAATAGAGGTCTTTAGATGGTATTAGGCACGCCGGTATTCATGGAAACCGACACTCATACAAGGAGAAGAATGTATAGTCCTAAAATGAATAGAGCACCAACTCGCAATGTTTTTATGGCGAGTGCTCACTAGGAAGCAGAACTCTTGGCAATCACGTTGTGGCAGAATAGATCTGCCCCTCTTTATGTGATTCCAGACTATTTCTCCTCCAAATAGCATTGAGAACATCTTCATATGTTAAATGTCCTACCACTGATACTAGGGATCAGGCTGTATGGTGGACCATGGAGCTGTGGGCCTTGGAAAGAGGATAGTAACCCTATTGATACATTTGGACATAGGGGCCGAGCTGCACTTATTTAAATATTTTGGGCCACTATCTGAAGGTTCTGTGTGTTTTAAATGCACTACCAAATATAGCCACTGGGGCATCTAGAACAACCAGGACTTGGCAGCATTTGTATGAGGACTGCTCCATTATGTGCTCCTTTTCTGTGTATTTTCTTTCTGAGTTTTTGGAGAGGACTAGATTCAGAGTCTTATAAAAATATATATTATATATTATATATATATATGTATATATATATATCTATATAAATCATTAAATATATTATTATTTAAGTTTGACACTTCATGAGATGGATAAATACAATAAATAGGGAAATAAGCAAGCGTTAAACCAGTAAACCATTCTTTTTTTCCCATACGGTTATGACCTCTCTGCAACACAGAGCTTCCAGCGCATGTATTATAATTAGGCAGTTTGATCCCAACATCAAATTTCATTTCCCAAATCTGATATTTTGTTTTGTCGTCTGACACTGATGAGGTTTCATGGAAACAAAGTGCAGACTACAGAAAAGTCCTCAATGTGTTACCATCAGAGACTAAAAAGACATTTTTTATCAGCACTGATAGATTTAAATAAGCAAACCGAACGCTCTGTAACCCCAGTTTGTCTGTATACCATGAGAGTAGCCATGTCAACTGCCTGATTATCCCCCATTGAGTCAAGTATCCCCTCGTGTTAAGTTACTGATTGTTGCTGATTGGTTCAGGCAGCCTTTGTAAAGAGAGAGGGCAGAAGAAGGTAGTAGGAAAATGATTTGATAATGCTGGCTCTGCCACAGGCTGCCTTCCATACGGCGGACTCTTACACTAAGTTAGCACCAAAAACAAATGCACGGATAGACAAATGAAAAGCGCAAGCTATGGGAAGTTTTAGTAAGCGGCGACAGACCCCACTAAGGTCCTGTATTTTAGCTCAAGACACATAAGCAAAACAGCCTTACGCCCTTAAAGAAGGTAGAGGGAAAAGAAAAAGATATGCAGCTCTAGCAATACATGGCTGTATAACAGAAAATGTATTAAAATAGTAAATTCCATTTACATGCAAACTAATGTTACAGTTAATAACGTTACCGGCTTATCTAACTCTGCTGAAAGGAAAACATGTTTATTGTCTTCTTCAGCTATGAAATAAATATGAAGCTATAAAGCTGAGTAGTATAGAGAAGCGTGATTAATGATGTTGTTTTCCATATTTATTTCTCATGTTGAAATCAATAAAAAGCGAAGGGTAACAGCTGCATACTTTATAGACACAAAGGCTTCTCGATAACACTGCCAAGGACCAGAGTACCTACGATAAAAGACAAAACGCTAACCATCTGCCGAGACTCTTCCAACTCTGAGGTCAACAGTAAAAAAAGCAGAACTTGCTGGTTTGGGGTGCCCTGCTCACACAGTCCTGTTCATTTTTAGAGGTGCTGTTCCACTTAGACAGAGCATTGAGTTCTCTAGTATGTTAAATAAACATTTCATTACATAAAATCAACATAAAACTGTATCTAAGATTTTTTTAATGTTTTTATAGCAACAACCCATCAATGCTTTTGTGTTGCATGACGATTAAGCTTTCCCTGAAAAAAAATTACGAACAAGGCCAGATTTGTTATGATAAAAGAATAATTTCCGCAATCAGCAGTATTAGGAATAATGCTTTGTATGTTACATTTAGTAAAGTGTTACATTCAGCGTAGAAGGTGCGAAAGAACTTTTATTAACAGCACCTGCTTTATTTGACTTCACTTTGTGGTATTGTATAAATATATATATACCGTAATATGTGCCATTTCTCTCACATTTGCGGTCTTGGTAGTATTGACCATTATTATTGTTGTTTTCACTTTTATGTGGTTTTCTTATTCTGTGGGTGACATTTTCTCTACATATTGAAACATTAATCACAATGCACTCTGGGTTATAGTCGAGAGCCCCTGATAAAGCTGGGGCGTGGGTTTGATGCCCAGCTAGAGCCTCATTGTATTATTGCCAGGCCTATCATTGTTGCGCCACTAGTCAATCCAGAAAAACTGGTGTCCATCGGGCTTGCCGTTGAGTTGGACAACATGGAAATCTGCTAATGCACTATATGGCCAGTGGTAAGTTCGAGCCTAGCCGGTACTTCTGTTTCAGATGTTTCATTTGCAGTTTCAAATATCGGTACCAGGTGATGGGGCTGGCAAGAAATTTTTCTGTTCTGTTTGATTTCCAGATCCTTTCTGTGCTCCTTTTATTGGGCTTCTGTGGATTCCATTTGTGTAAGAATGTTTTTGACAGGACTTGATGGTGCGCATTGAGCACGTTTTCTGCCAAATGTGTTCTGCTGCCTTATCTCCTGCCACGTGGCTGTACCTACACCCCCCCCCAGTCGCTGAACGGTGCATCAAGAGTTTTAGGCATCATTTTCACTCTAACTGGAACCTTTCATGCCCCTTTTATGGCTTTTTCTGTGTAGCTCCTATAGGTGTGCCGGACAAGAGCGTGCACTGACCCCAAGTCGTCATCCATCCCTTACATACGTTATCTACGCTGCCTCAAGATACATACGGGTTTTAGGGGCTTAACATCATTGTGTAGTAGGTACGACTGCCAAAACCAAATAGGTGAAGAAAGTAGAATAAAACAAAAACGGGGATATTTTTATGTGATCACCTCATACAAATAATAAATAGTCCACAAACCTGTAATGGGAGATTTATCTGGTCATTTTGATGAAACATTCACCCTACTAAATGTAAATTTCTCAGCAAACCTGATTTATAAAGTATACATAAAACACTTGTGGACGAATAAAAAAAAAAGTAAAACTGGCCAGGTTTTGGTAATCTGTACAAAAGATTTATTACAGTAAAAAGATAAAAAAAAAATCAATTCTGAAAATAAAAGCCAACCCTTATGTTCAACTCATCAAACTCAGGATGAATTAACTTTTCTTAGTTTTTTTAAGCTAAATTCATAATGTGTATAAAAATTCCCTTTCATAGAATTGTCACATTAATCTTTGCAACATTTCTTATTAAAGTGGGTTCACCGAGAAAGGGATGCGTTCTGTATTCCATCACAGAAGCAGCTTACAGCAGAAAGGATCTTACTGCGAGTTCCAAAACCAACCATTTTGCTAGATTTAATATTAGATTTCATGGAAATATGGGCTGCGAGGAATGCTGTCCTCTTCGCTTCTACTGTGATGGACGATTCAAGATGGAGGTCACAATCCATATCGGGCTTTGGGATCTTAATATACATCTCTCACTAGTATTCACCACAATGGCGGGAGAGGACCTTGAATGACACTTCTTGTTGCCCACCCATGTGCTAATGACAAAAATAGTTATAATTTTCACATTTTTTTAGCCTTTTATGCTTTACAGTGACAAAAGACCACCTAAAAAGACATACATTATAAAGAATTTCTACTCAGTATTGATGCAGCTAAGAGGGCTGACCGCATGCCCAGGTCTTATATTTTGGGACCTATCCTGCATCCTCGGCCGCTCGGTTTGGCGACAATACACTGTCCTGGAATAAATATTTGTGGATCATAGTGGAGAGACATCTGAGCAGCAAGGAGAGCCAAGAACATCCACACACGGCTGATAAATTAGCTACATATAATACATGAGTCTTGTTCAGACTAACATTATGTCAAACTCCTGCGCAAGAAGAGATGATCATGCAGAGCTGGGTGCTTCCAGTTCCACCAGTTGATTAGCGATGTGTCTTTGTGGCACTTTGTGGCAGCGATCTTTGCCCCCACCGAGCGTTGGGAGAATATGGTGGAGCTGAATAAAATCAGACTTTGATGAGTTGACAAGCACTAAGCTACATCAATCTGTCAGTACCATCATGATTTATTTTATTGCCTAGCGCATGAAATCCAAATTCCAGATTAATGATGTCCACACATGTATTTAAGCTTAGAGTTAAGCACCAGAGCAATTTATGATACTTATACAGCCATGTTAATGGATTATTGGGGATTAAAATCAAAAAGCCATTTCAGGTTTATGTTATATATATAAGCACATGCTTCTTAACTTCAAATAAAATATATATTTAAAACGTTTATTATAAACAGCTTTTTTGAAAGGGGCCCCTGAACTGGAAACGATTGCCTGCCACAAGTAGGATATTACTGAGCAGATGTATAAAACGGACATGCAATAAAAATAGTTCCGGTATTTCGTTTTAATTAAACCATTTAACATTTTTTATCCATTGCCCGCGTGGATCTGTTATAATGTGTCCTTTCTTCTTACTAATTCTCAGTTAAACATCTTTAGCGCTCAGTGCTGGGCAACCCGACGTCTTAAAACATAATTGCAAGTAAAATATTTTAGGAATCTGGAAGTGAACCAAAGACCAGGCGGTGTCTGTCCTGCAACCAACCTACTTCGCGGGGCATTAGATATGGCTTCCCTTGGCTATTTCCCAGTAATCAGGATTCACCCATCAGCCAGACCCCACCAAAGCCACACTCCGTCTCTGAAAATGTGGTCACGCTATTGCTACGACACCCCCATGGCTCAAAAGCCGATTGATTCATATACACACAATATGGACAAAAGTATTGGGACACTCCCAATTATTGAGTTCAGGTGTTTCAATCAGACCCATTGCCACAGGTGTATAAAATCAAGCACCTAGCCATGCAGTCTGCATTTACAAACATTTGTAAAAAGTCAGTTCACGAGATTTCATCCCTGCTAGATATTCCACGACCAACTGTAAACGGTATTATTGGAAAGTTGAAGGGTTTACAAACAGCAGCAGCTCATCCACGAAGCAGAAATCCACGTAAAGTCACAGAGCAGGGTCATCGAGTGCTGAGGCGCATGGTGGTAAAAGTCGTCAACACGCAGCTGATTCCATAGCCGAATAGTTTCAAACTTCCACTGGCATTAATATCAGAACATGGGTTTCCATGGCCGAACAGCTGCAGCAAGCCTCACATCACCAAGTACAATGCCAAGCGTTGAATCGAGTGGTATGAAGCACGCCACCACTGGACTCTGAAGCAATGGAAACGTGTTTTGTGGTGTGACGAATCTCGCTTCTCTATTTGGGAGTCTGATGGCCAAGTCTGGGTTTGGTGAATGCCAGGAGAACGTTACCTGCCTGACCTCATTATGCCAACTGTACAGTTTGTTGAGAGAGGGATAATGGTCTGGGGCTGTTTCTCAGGGGTTGAGCCCCTTACTTACAGAGAAGGGAAATATTAATGCTTCAGCATCCCAAGACATTTTGGACAATGCTGTGCTTCCAATTTTGTGGTATCAGTTAGGGGAAGATAGTTGGATGAACATTGGACACCTTTGGGATAAACTGGAACCGAGATTGTGAGCCAGGCCTTCTCGTCCAAAATCAGTGTCTGACCTCACAAATGCTCTACTTGATGAATGGGCAAAAAATCCCACAGAAACTCCCCAAAATCATGTGGAAAAGCTTCCCAGAAGAGTGAAAACTACAAACTACAAAGTCTGTATTTAGAATGCAATGTCATCGAAGTCGATGTTTGTGTAATGGTCAGGTGTCCAAATACATATATATATATATATATATATATATATTATATATATATACTTTTTTTATTTAGTTAAATATACCCTCATAGACACCTACAAATCTTTAACATTTGGCCCGGAGTCTCTGGGTAAAGCCCTGTTTCCCTGGGTCAGTTTCTTCTTTATCGAGGGTGGGAAGCACTGCTTGGCCCACTTCATCTAAATGGGACATTCCCAGGTATGGTGGGATTCAGTGCTATTCTACTGGCAGACTTTAGTTGCGTATAAAAGTTTGTATTTGTTGATTATAGTCACTATGGTTGAGAAAGCGATGGTGGTATTTTATGTCACGTGCATTTGGTCATATTCTGCATACGGATTAAACAGCTTTACTAGAAGAAAATAAATCTCCAAAAAACCAAAAATCGTTCTTTTACCAATATTTTCCTTGTCCAAGAACCTTAAATTTCTTTTTAATAAAAAGCCTGGTGATGAACCCGTGGCTCATATTCAGCCGTTTTTATATGAGGGAGCTTAAACAAAAATCCCTTTAATATATTGTCATGGACTCAATATAGAAATGGAAACCAACGATGTATCATCTCACTCATTCCATTCTTCTTTCAACTACATTTCAGAACTACTCGATACAAAGCACAGGGAACATATTCAAAATGAGAATGAATTCTATAGGGTCAGAGGCACTGATGTTATATAAGAAAGTATTACTTCACTGATAATGTAGTGAATACATGGAATCACCTTCCAAGCAGCAGGGTAGAGGTTAAATGTGCTGTTCTACATCCGGTGCTAAACTTAACATCTTCCTAACTAAATGTTGCATTAAAAACATTCCTGTAATCGTGCCTACGAAGAACCTTCCAGAACTTAGGTAAGATTTTGCCATATCCTATTTTTTACCGGAACAATTATCACCTGACAAAAAAAAGCACGCTGTGATTGGTTGCCTCCTTAGAAACTGGAACGGCTTCTTAAAAGTCTGTTTCAAGGTTTAATCACTTAAAAATGTGAGATAAGAATACAATGACATTTCTGATGAGGTTTATTTGTGTAATGAGCTATAAATTGTCCAAGTGGAACAGCACCTTTAATCTAAAGCCTACATGAACCTTCTACAGTTTGAGATTCATAAATACGTTGAGTTCATGGTAGATGAACAATCGTTATCTGCTGTAAAAGGGCTCATTTACAGGACGGCCGTCATTCCTCTTACTTTTACAGTCAACCTGGTTCTTTTAGATAAGAATAGGGCCAACACACTTCAAATATTACTGCAAACATTTTATGTTTTATATTACTATAAAATATGTATTTTGTTATTCATTGATGCTTTTGAAAGCATACTTACATTAATATATTATCACCTTTTTCCTGAAACTATACATTATAATACAGACTAGATCCATCTACTTTAATAAAGTCTTTTCTTGTTTTCTTACAGACCATTTCTTGAATTTTGGTCAAACACTATAAAACATGTATGTTCCATTAGAGTTGTGTTTTATGTCACGCCGTAAAAAAAAAAAAAGGAAATTTGCTGTTGATAAGCCACACTGTTTGTTGTCATCAATTTTAATGTTCATTTTCTGGAACACCCGTCCAAAGCATTACGACGTCTGGCAAAAGTTCCTTCACAAGATGTGATTTCTCTTTCATCAGGTTATTTTCTTGGCAAAGGAGGTTCGATGCTTGATGGAAACACTTGAAATTTAGATAACCTTGTTTCCAATCCATTAATTTTTAGAAGAGATCATGAATTTTTAATGCAGAGTTTAAGAACTAAAACATCTCCTCTACCTTCCCACTCAGCAGAATGTAACACCAGGTTGGGTTGTTGATTCTAATGTTAAAAATCACCAATACTTGGTGGTAAAAATCAAATTTAGCAACCCGTCAGCCTGCCTGACTACCTGCGCATTACGAAGGGCCATCCAACTTAATGTCTTCTGCAAGATCATTACTCATTCTTTAAATGGGCAAAGACACATATCGCTGTTATCAGGCGCAAGCAGCGATGACCAGGGAAAACTCACTGAACAAATGTTCCTGAAGAACCAGCAGGAACTTCACTTTGATGCATAGGATAGCTGCGTTGCCTCTTTACATTTGCATGGTGTCCATTCTGCTGAATCCCCTATATACATTTGGATGTGTTTTGGTGAACACAGCCGTCTACTTCTAGTCATGCCTTTTCTTGTTCTTCGGTCTTCTTTCTTGGTCAGCTTCTGCCCGCTGTCCTGCCCTCTTGTGAGTTCTTCCACAAAAGGGCAGAGCCACAGTGCGTCCCACAAGAACGGAGCACTTCCACGCACCCTCTACACCAATTGGAGGAATGGGGTAGAAGGCGCGTGTAAGCGCTCCAGGAGGCCTGGTTAATGGAGCTGGGAAGTAGACCAACAAAGAAGACAAAAGAAGAAGAAAACAAAGAAGCAGAGCTGCGGAAAAGGAGACAGGGACACCGAAACACTTCGCAGAGAAGGTAGGAAGATATTGTGAGTGTGAGAGAATGTAAGTGAGGTGTGAGAGACTGAATGAGGATTAGTGACAACAAATTTAGTTTCCAAATAGAAAAAGCCCTCCAATTTTTTCCTGATCTGAAAGTGCAGGAAACAAAATTCCTTGTCTAAAATTGAATGACCCAATGGCCACATCTGGCCCCCAATAACACAGAGGGGGTAGGAACCCTGAAAGAGTCCGATTCCTGCCTCACCCAGCTATATTTGTAAGGTACGATGGTCTATGATATACGATCGATAAGGACCTGAGTCACTGTTAATAAAAAAAGCCAAAAGAAATTGAGAAAAATTGGGCAGAGGCTATAATACCACCCTGCCTAAAGCCCCATTGAATCTTGATTTGGTGCTTGCGTAGTACGTGTTCGGGGAAATAAAATAATACGGCCAGTCTACAAACGCCTAAGTCAATCATTGTTTTGCTTTTCTTTTAATAAGAAGTTGAATTCGATTTAAAAACACAGTGTAAGCTATTAAATTAATAACAAGTTCAAGTATGGCGATGACAACAGGTCAAAACACGAACAAAACATTTCTCAATTGTGCCGAACAGTAAAATACAATTAAAATATTCTCACTGAAAATGAGGAAACATTGCGCAGGACTAGGTACCATATTGCAATTTGACAAATGAATTTTTAAGACAGTGTTTCACCCGACACCTCCCAAGAGATGCCATGGAACCAGTTTTTACAGGAGATGAATGTACACCGCGAGCCTCTCCGCACAATAGGTCCCTTTTCTGTACAATTTTCGTCTAGCAGATTTCACAAAGTAGAATTTACCACAGATAGTCTCACAAAAATAATTAAAAAGAAAAAAATAGGAGCATTTTACAGCAGCTGCGTTCTTCCAGTTTTTCCCCCCCATAGCTTTAGTGAGCATGGTGAGTTTGCAACGCGCTCTCCTCAATTCCACTTCCTTCGAGGGCATGTTTTCCGGTAATGTCTTTGCATAGTAATCCCCAAACGATGTGGGGAACCCTCTGGCAATCCACCTCCCATCACACTCAGCCATCCATAGATCATTGACCTCAAACTATGGGTTTAGCCAACGCTCCTCATCCATCTCTGCGACATCAGAACAAGTACCTTCCCAACACATCGTCTTGCGTACTTCCGCCTTTATGAAGTGCGCTTCCTTTCTTTAATATAATAGTCGGTTTGTTTAACGTACGTTATGACCGCTGTCTGTTCTGAATCTTACTTTTCAGATATTCCAAAGTTTTTAACTTAAAATGCACAACAAAGACTAGAACAAGTAAATCCAGATTAAACGTAAACTGTTACATCAGGGACATGAATATAGAAAAGAAATGTATAAGAAATATGTGAACAAAAATATATTTCACCTTTTCTGTGCCATATAAATGGGATTTAAATGCTTCTCCCCACAATGGCTAATGCATTAGCTGGCATGCAGTATACATTCTGATACATGTATGTATATATATATATATATTTACAAGATAAAACCCTGTGTGCAGAATGTTTTGTTTTTCCCAGATACTTAGTGTGTGCGTTCTTTTCTCTCTGATCGAGTTTATAAAATGTGTCTATGGTTAAATTAACTTTCCTTTTAAAAAGATGCCATTCATAAAACAGACAAGAAATCTTTACATGGAATGTGGAGATTATGATTTATGAATAAAGGTGTAATAAACTTCTCAGACCAGAGATTATTATATATATATAATATATATATATATATATATATATATATATAGTTAAGGGAGTCACTGCTTGTGAAATGCAAGGAAGGAAAAATGTCCCACATTTACATTTAACGGAGGTACAATTTTTGTGAATATTTAAATAAAAATAAGATCATTCCATAAGATTTTTAATTTTAGCGTTCGACTAAATACTGTATTTTAGAGCTCTGAATGCTATCCATTACATTTTTTCTTTTGCAGTTAGAATCAATGGAAGCAAAGGACAGCGGGCTCACTGGATGGCAGTAATAAACAAAATAAACTGCCTGCCATGGCACTGGAAGGGTTAATCTATTAACATTTTTTTAGTTTTGTGAAAGTGTGATTAAAGCAGTCGGGGGAAACAGAAATATTACAAATGATCAGTAACTGAATACAAAACACCGTGGCATTAAACATCAAAAAAACATAAAGACGACCCTGGCTGCTATCTCCTTAAAGATGATATCATACATACAGTATAGGCTCATAATAAATACACATTAAATCAGCGATGATGCGTTTAGAACTATAACCCACATTTTTGTTTCCAAAAATAACTCTGTGGATGTCTGATTAAGAAAACCTTCTTCTTTCCCAATATTCTGGAATATTCACACCCTCAGCATTTAGCCAAAGCAGCAAAGCATGCCCGAGACCCCCGGGCGCCAGTGCGAGACCGTTCAGTGTATAGAATATAAATGCGTGTCCAAGATTGACACGTCAGCCATACAGCTGCTGCAAAAAGTCTCAATGTTGGAAGAAAGTAATTTAGAAACACGTGATAGAATCGTTTTACATGTTACATGTTACGTGTTTAAACAGTCATCAGCCAAACAGTGTCCGTCCAAAAGCCTCCTAAGGGGTCACAGTGTGACTTTACAGGGGCAACTTTAGAGTAAAATCTGTTCATTTCTTGGTAAGTCTGTTCTTAAAGGACTTTATTATTATTATTCCAAGAGAGACGATACTGAACCTTAAACAGAAAGCAAGGATATGGCCATCCTGAGTTTTATCAAATGATTAAATGCTTTGAAGTTTTTGGTAGAACAGGTTCAGGTAAATGACGCTTTGGTGCCAATTATATAAATTAAATCAGATTGCCTTTTCCAACAGTTTTGAAGTCTAGTCCCTTATTGAGCTGTGTTTATGCCGGGGCCAGCGCACAGTGAATATCCTACCTAGATCAGTGTATACACCTAATAGTGTGATTATGATGTAATACTACGTCCGATGGAGGCCTGCATCTTCCCGATCCTGAATGTCCATGTCACAGTATAAATTTTTTTTTTTAAAAAGTGCTCCCCATTCCACATCCTCGTAACAAGTGTTAGATAATTTAGTGTTTCCCGGGATTAGTAACCCTGCCTCAGACCAGCTCATTATTAATGGAGAGTGAATGCCGTCCGTGTATCCCTAGTGAGATCGTAGAACACGGCAGCCAACGGAGAGCTCTCCAGCTGTAACAGAACCACATATACCAGCGTGTGCAGTGCATCATGGGAAATACAGTTAATATACATAACGGGCAGCTGCAGATACACCATAAGCCAGCCATTGACCTTAAAGTGCCAGTCCAGCCCCGATGTGATGTCAGAGCCGATTATAGAAATATTTTTGCACCCTGCCATGCGTTTAGGGATTACGAGGTTCCGTGGCATCTGCAGAGTATCTCTTGCTCGAAAAGCTGTAATATACTCCATACAAACACGCTTTTGAGTATTTCCAGCATATTAGACATGGTAGAAATATTCTAAACATTAAAAATAAAATAAAAATGACCACATGTATTCCCAGAGTGATGCTACTTTTCCTCAGTTACCGTTATGTCCAAATTAGCTTTTCAGCAGGTACGTTATAGCCTAGGATACATACTGAGTGACATCACCCATAAACCACACCCCCTATATATATATATATATATATATATATATATCACCATATTGACAATATATATTATTCCAGTGTAAATGAACCCCTTGTGTTACTGCAATAAAACAATAGGTATAATCCCAGGAAGAACAGATTGTCAGGGATGAGCAACCTGTAAATAGGTTCCAACTCCCATCGCTGCCAGCCAACTCTCGGGAAAGATTATTCAACCCTGGATTAAAGCACAGCGAGTTCCTGTCCCGCATCCTTACAAATGTCCCTGTGGTATGAATTTATAAAGACAATGAATGCTTTTGATCACAGTTCACTACACGACCCCGTTAAATCCTAACAATATAGTACTAATTTAATGCGATCAGTAAAATATTGGTAACATTTTGCATCCCATGCATTTGCTTGCCGTGGAGGAGCCACCAAGAAAGCCATTAAAAGTCATCTTTTGTGAAACGCATTACATGGTATAAGGCCAGTGTTTACAACAAAGTCAAGCGGAACAAAAACAAATGTACAAAAATTAAAAAAAATAATAAGAATAAAATAAAAATCTGTTTGGTGTCATTCGGCTGCTTCATGAGTGCAACCAGCTTACAGGAACCCAACAGCTCTCAGTCTCCAGGTCGTCAAGGGTTAATTTCAGTTCATTGTAAGCCGTTGTGAGGTCATCATTTATTACGACTTTATCGAAGAGGTGGCCATACTGACTTTCCATCACTTGTGCAGAGACGGTCATTTCTTCAAAGTCTTCTTCCTGGAGAAAAAGCAGCAGAGTAAAGTTTTTTACTGTATTTTATTACCGCATTTCCTGGGGACTGATAAACGGCATTTAGACGCGGCCTCCTCTGAATAAGGTTTGGTGCGTATGATCCTGTATTCACGCGAAAAACCGTGGGAACGCACTAGGATGACCTCAGATTGTGAACCTCTGGTACCCCACTAGGTAACGTACTAACCTCATGGTGCTAGGAGGGCTGAGCTGACCTTGTCATTTGACCTTCAGTAGCCCATCACAAAGATTGCATGTAGTGACTAGTCAAATGGCTCTAATACCTGTCCTCATGGAATTCCTTGACTTTTCATTAGAGATAGATTTAATTGAGTCACCTGCATTCAAGCAGGGATATCAACCAAAACATACTGGTAGCAAGAACACCAATTGGTTGTCCTATATATGGTCACATCAGGGCAGTATAGGAAGGAATCCGTTCCAGACTATGCCACTAGTGCACAAAACACAACACGGATGACCTTCCTGTAAGATTTTCTCCTACTAGTGCACCTTAGAGCCCTCTCAACAGTGAAGGACGCAGATGAGTGGAACAGCCTTCCATCAGAAGTGGTAGAGGCTAATACTGGAAATGGAGTATAAACATGCATGCAACAGGCAAAAAGCTATCCTAAATCTAAGACAGCGCCAAAGTTGAATCAAGGACTGTGATGTTCATAACGCAGGACAAATGTGCAGACTAGATGGTTCTGATGGTTATTATCTGCCGTGAAATTCTAATTCTATGAAAGCAATCAGGATCCTTGCATTTGTAATATTCCCGTTATGAAATCATATGACTTTCACATTTTCTGCATATGCTGTGTGTGCTATGTGCATAATCAGAGCCGGCCTTAGGTGTTCTGGCGCCCTGTGCGGACTACTCCT
>VKOC01000006.1:4480774-4561738 GCA_009364415.1 Spea multiplicata
CTCCCCCTCAATTCCGTGCACGTGAACGCTTTGCACGAGCACAGAATTTAAATATTTAAAAAAAAAACTGCGGCCTTCAAGGGAAGACGCAGTTTGCAAACGCCGGTCCGGAAGGGGTTAAACAATTAAATCCATAATCCATCATCTATCCCTCTCTTTAACATCTGCCATCTCTGTCATTGCAATGGTTAACAGAAGCCTTAGGCTGCCAACCTGTAAGATTGTTTTGAGTCATAAAAGCTTAAAAGGCAGACCTGCTTGAAACCTTGCCCAAATTTTATGGGAACTTTGCCAAAAGATAAATTACATCCTGTTAAGCTTTGAAATATAACAGCTGCTAATAAAGAGCTGGCAATGCTTCCAGAAAATATGAAGGAGCTGCAGTTGTCAAAGAAACTGAACAAAATAAAACAAATATTTGGGCGCTTTTTGATTTATTTTCGTTTGTTTCGTTGGGGTCCCTCCTCGTTCTGTATGTATTTACAAATTAGGAAAGATTTGTTAAAATTAAAGTTTGTACAGATCCGAATGCACAAGTCTATAAATCACAATGGTCAAAATCAAAGAGCGTACAGGATCTAACGTTTATTCCTACAAAATTCAATATAATAGAAACACAAATTGAAATGTTGAATAAAAAATACTAGAAGCAAGTTTGATAAAGCAACTATAAAATATTAATTAAAATTATAACGTAGGCAATTCTGCAAGCTAGCAGGAAGGGCAAGTATGATAGTTTGTTGGAATCACATCAGCCAGAAGCCATATTTCTAGTAGAACCCACAAATCTGGTACATGATCTAAATAAAATACATCAGAAATACTGATATACTAATACTATACTAATGTACTATCATTGTCAGATGCATTGTTGACACATTACACAAAATATAGAATAATGCTTCCAACAGGTTAAAGAAATCAACTTTAAACATAAAACTAAATTACATCGCTGAAAGTTATTGATAAACACTAATCAATAGTGTGATCCTTGCCAATTTTTGGTCCTAATCCCGACCTCCTCCCTCTACAAGTCATTAAATAGGGTATGCAAAGCTTTTTCAGTTATATTATATTATAAACTACGTTTTGATATAAAAAAGAATTGTTAATTTGTTTTTCACCACGTATCTCTAAGTGTCAAGTAACTGGTGCCGTGGAATATGTTATGTCTGCTTAGTGAGGTGGCTTTACGTCTGGAACAAGCTATGAATGGCCAAAGGAAAATGTATTAGGCACAAAGTTGGAAATACCTGTGAAATGCCAACACGTAATAATTAAAACTATTAAGAGTATCGCTTTTCTATGGGAGGAACCTTTAATCCCATTTTCCAGAAAACATTATGCTGCGCATTATTAAATTCAAAATTAGCACATATTTATAGCTTCATGAGATCCATATTAGAAAGAGCCAACAAATACTGAAGAATTCAGTGAGGCTTAGAATTCCGGAGCTTCCGCGGCGCAGAACAATTTATTAATACCATGAATTTTTGTTATTTAGATTGGCCGATCTAGGCTGACTGGGCCTGGGGGAAAAGATCCATGGGTATGGGGTTCTTGGGATGGTTTACTAAGGGCCTGCCTAGTGGCAGCTCCCAAAGTGCTAGTTGGGGAGATGAAAGATCTCCTTTGAAACCAGCTAGGGACATGCTGGTCTATTTATACAGCATAGTGTCTGTTCCTCTGTGTAGAACCCTCTCAAGAAGGTAGTTTAGGGGGGCCGCTGGGACAATACCCTGCATATGGAAGTGATTCTCATAAATGCAGCACTTTGTTCAGGAAAGACCTCCCGCCAATATTGTTAAGGAGCTGGATGTGGAGACTGTCCAGTTACTGTGATATTAATCATTAATTTGATTAGAAATTACCTGTACGGTCAGATGCTAAATTGATCTTCAACTACTTTTTGCAACGCTCTTTGGAACTCTGCTTGCATCATGATAAAAGATGTCAGATTTTATGTTTGTTTGTTTTTTTAAATTGTCTGCTTGTCAATATCGTTAATTGGCACAGCCACAGGTACAGAGGATGGCTGATCCTCCATCTTTTTGGTACATTTCAACCACTCTTGGTTCCAAGGGCCTGAAAAAAAACAAAACCTAGTTTGAATATGTCACTTGGCATTCACGTTACAGCATGCCAATAAATGGATTTAAAAACCTTTTAGTACAGACGTGCGATCATGAAATAAAACACACGTCACAAACCACAGAAAACGATATAAAAACATAATAAATCAGCACTATTAAAAATTGATTTCAAGAGAAACATAGTCAATTAATCTAACCCTAATCTGACAACCTCACGTAGCACATGGCTCCATGGTTCTGTGTGCATACTATACGGGATTAAAACATGGCTGGACTGGGTCCAAAATAACCCTCTTTGTTGAAAGCACAGCAACCATACAAACTGAATGATTGCATGCTCTACGCAACTGAAAAAAATAGGCTCAGTGGCCCACCATACATGTTCCCCATATGGCCTATGGTCAGTCCAAGCCTGGATTAAAATATCAATCTGGCGGAATTCTTGCATAGTTAAAAATGAATACCATAAAAGACCATGGAAATCTGGGTATTTTCAAAGCTATGCCTTAATTTCCTTATCTTATTAGTCATATAAGGTGAATAATTATGTATCAATTGTCAAGTATTTTTCTTTCAAATAAAAAGAGGAATTAATGTCAATATCTTTCTTCAAAAATTAATGGCAATCCTGTTAGTCTTTGCAGCTGTAACTAGAAGATAAGTGTTTTCTATGTTTTTTTTTTTATATATAACTGGACGTTTTTTGGAGGTCTTGCTCCATAAAAATAATAAGGCATTATGCAACTCTGCTCCGATCTTTATGACAAGAATTAACTCATCCTACCATATAGCTAGGTGAACTGTTGTGGGTTTCAGTGAAGTTTGTCATTAAGTATGAGTTGTCAATTAAAATGCTGCATCCCCTTCAGTTTTTTGCTCCTCACAGACCTTTGCAGAAGACTTTGGCCACGTCTGGCAGGCATATCTGGGAACTTTCTGGGTTTCTCCCGGAGACTCCGGGTAAAGTTATGTTTCTCGGGGTCACTACACAGAAACTCGGGGACTCGGGTGAGGCATTGCAGCACGCCCCATTCCCCGTCCACTTTCCCTCCACAATAGCATGTGTCCAGGGACATCAGCAAGGGGGAGCTCTGGGAAGCAGGAGCCAAGAAGTTCCCAGGTACGTAGGTAAGTAAGTCTGTTTTAGTTTGTACACTGCTGTAAAAATCAAGGCCAGGGCTACCTTCCCCATTAAGCTCAGGCTCATGGCTGGGAACTCTAAAGGTTTGACCCCGAGTTTCAGGGTTTTTGCCCCAATCTCAAGGTAAAGGGGCAGATTCTTAGAGTCACGCAGTCTGGAGTTGATGCCTTTCCTATTCTACACTCCATATATGAGACTCTTAAGTGGTGCTGTTGCTGCCAATAGATTATGGTTGATATTTCTTTCTGAATTCAGGTGACTCAATTAAGTGTAGCTTTAAATAAAAGTCAAGAGTTCCATCAAGACAACTTTTAGAGCCAATTGGTTAACACATTTGGTGAGTCATTATATAGAGCTTCACAATGGACTGTCAAAGGGTAAATACTTCAAGACCAAATATAAATACGTATATGAGAATGAAAAAATAATTATGCTAAAATAACTAATTGAGTGCTTTAAAATACACCAGAAAACCCATGTGATAAATCAAAGTGAATGTGAAAATCAATATAAATAAATACAAACAAAGAGACATTTTTTATCTTATTTGGATTGATTTTATTATGTAGCAACTTTGGGTTAAATTAAAAAATAATAAAATGATTATAAGCTGCAAACACCTTGGCTCCATTTCACTTGAGTCAAATAGGGTTAAAGCCCAATTAAACATTTGACTTAATGACTATAAATGGATATGATTGTGGTAAAATATATTAAAACCACAGTTTCATTGCATATGGTTAACCAAAGGATGACATAACATTTCAGTAATGTCCAACGTTAATGAATTAAAATCAAGGGAAAAATAAAACAAAAAATGTCATCTCAGGAAACCTGTTAGGCATAGCTTACTGGAAATAAATCAGGATATAATTAACAGAATTAACATAAAACGAAAGGCCTGCTATTCAAACTCCCAGATATTGTCCAGGTCGTATGTCTGCTTTGTTAGCAATTCTTAAACAAGTCTGACATGTCCAAAACACAATCAGGATTAATTTTCATGGGTGTGTGTTTTTTGGGGATTTTTTTCTCTTTCTCCCTCTCCCCTCGCTCTGTCTCTCTCTTTAAGTATTTATATTCTTTATAATTATTTCATATAAATAGTTAGTCCTATTTAGACATATTTTTTGTGTGTTATTTTAGCATTTATATTGAATTCTGGATTAATATTATAGGACAGGTTTAGCATTAATCTTAATAGGTGATAAATTACCCCTGATAAGTCTACAGCTAGTACAGTAGAATTCTATCTGACTTGTGAGGTAGGTGGCAAGTGATGTCATTGTGTGAGGTCATGTATTAAGGCATCTGTGTCACTATAAGCAGCGAATCCTTGGCATAATGCACGGATGAACTACAAATATTCCATATTATTCCATGGAGTGTCCCTTGTAAACAATACATTTGGTAATTTGGGCAGCTATGTATTATTAATGAATCCTTTTAAATGAACATTTCCCCATTGTGCTTGTCAATTATTGTGACATATTCTGTGCTCATACGTGTTACAAAGTATAAAGTTGTAGGGTGAGAAGTCAGTAATTTTAATAGTTGTGTATATCCATCTCCCTTATAGTTTTCATTTCCCCGCTACCTTGCCCGGAGAAGGAAGAATTTATCCCGAAGGCCTGGAGAATCGAGGCTCCCCCGGGTCAAAAAGATCTGCACATCTTTATCAATTTGCAGTTCACTCGTGGGATTATGATAGAATTGTTGGCACTTTAAAAAATAAATTTAGAGGTAAAAATGCACACCTAGATTGGTTAAAATACAGTTGTGCGAATTCTATCTTTGTTGTGGAATTCATTATCATTCAGTAGACATACGAGGAAATCATTAACTCTAATAAAACTAAATTCAGGATTATAAATAGCATTCCTAGTACTGTTGAAAGCCCGTGTTCCTCCCAGAAATAATACTGCAATAATGCATAGTTTTTGCTAATTCAGTTTATTTGCTGGGAATGCTCAGGATGTGATACAAAAACAGATACTGATAGAAACTGAAGAAAATCTTCTTAAAAGTTTTTGTGTTGCATGACATGCATTCAATTAATGTTTCTCTAAGTGGAACAGCACCCTTAACATCCAGCGTAATACAGTTTAACACAGACTGCACTATAAACTTGATATCAGACACCCCATTTTTTGCAGAATAAAAAAAATGGCAAAAAACACTGATTTAAACAACACTGATTAGAACCGCAAGAAAACCAAAGATTTGATCTCATGGCCATTTAACTGTCTGCTCCCTCGCGAACCGGTTATTATAAAACCAGAAATATATCTGTATTTTCTTTAATGGGTTAAATAACTGACACTGATAATTGTGGTATTAACATGCCACATAAACTACAATATTTAATATTCTTATTTTATACCGGTTATTAAAATAGTTTATCCTTCGGGGGGAAGAATAGAAAATGAATACTTTCTTTCATGTAGCATTTTGCAATATGTTTATATAAGGTGACATTTTAGTTCTAGTATTTATTTCAATGCAGTAATTGCTGAGAATAAGTGGTTGTACATACGCCAGGTACATTCATCTACTTAGAAATCATTTATAATAATCTTACACCGTGTTCCAAATCAGATGAAATCGTTTTTTAGGATATCCGCAAAGTGCTAAAATCACTCTACATGCAAAGAACCTTTTCCAGGAAACTGCCAATACACGGTAAGCTATTTAAGCATTATTCATATATTCATATATACTGTGTGTATTTATATATATATATATATATATATATATATATATATATATACATAGCCAAGCACATGGAATTTATTTTTTAAAGATTAAGTTTCAGAATGCTTCTCTAGAAAAAAAGCTGCCATTTTTAAGATGTAGAGAAAGCAGCCTGTAACGTTAAAAGTACAAGCTGCTTTGTCAAAATTCTAAGTACATGTAACTAATTGTTTAGTTGTGTAGTCAAAAATGTATTTTTGTTTTGTTTCTACTTCTGATTTCATTATTACGCTTGTTAACTGATCACGTGACCTACACATTAAATTCCCTATATAGTTTTATGGCTCTGCATCTTGAGATATTTTACAAAGAGTTCAATAAGTCAGCTGGGGGATCACAAGGTATCACTACAGACAAGCTCTTGATTAAAGAGTGAATATAGTGAAGTATAATTCACATGGTCTGTATTAGCAGAATTAAAGATATTTAATCACCAGCTATTTGTATAAAGCTATAGGCAAATGGCTTCACTTGACACCATCTATCATGCAGTCTGTGATAACGGCCTAGGGTCTTCTCATGGTAATAAACTGTTATCATTTGGAAGAAATGGTCTAGCCAGAGAGAATTGAAAACAAATGTTTTTCGATAAAAATTATCTTATCTTCATGTGTTACATTAACCCCTTAAGGACCGGGCTCATTTTTCGTTTTCTACCCTGTGGGACCGAGGCTGTTTTGACACTTTTGTGGTGCTTGTGTTCAGGTGTAACTTTCTCCTCACCCATTTAGTGTACCCACATAAGTTATATATTGTTTTTTTCAGGACAAGATGGGCTTTCTTCAGATACCTTTATTGTGATCGTATCATCTTATTTACTATAAAAAAATTAATAAAAACATGGTGAAAAATTGAAAAAAAACAAATTTTATGACTTTTATTTGAAAAATCTTTTACTCACCTAAAAAAGCAATTAAAAAAACTAGCTAAATAGATTCTACTACTTGTCCTGAGTTTAGAAATACCCAATGTTTTTATGTTTTTTTGCTGTTTTTTGTACGTTATAGGGCAATAAGTACAAGCAGCGTTTTATGATTTCCAAATCTTTTTTAACAAATCTGGTCATTCTGCCTCCATCTCCTCTTTGGAACATCTTTGAAGCAGGTTAACTCAATTTAACCCATTCAAACCATATATTTTTGAAAACTAGACACCCCAGGGTATTCCAAATGCTGTTATTTTAACCCTTTCCATGCACCAATTATACAACTACACTTTGTCAAACTTTGTAATAGTAATTTTTTTTATTTTTTCCCCCACACAAATTGTACTTTAGTTATAGATATACAGGTCCTGGTATATGTCACTATCAAACAACACCCCAATGTGTGTTCAGGAACATCTTCTGAGTACAGCGATACCCCACATGCATGGGTTTGTCAGATTGTTTGGCTGGTAAAAGGCTACTTTTGGGGCATGCGTAATTTGGTCATTCTGCCTCCATCTCCTCTTTGGAATATCTTTGAAGCCGGTTAACTCAATTTAACCCATTCAAACCATATATTTTGGAAAACTAGACACCCCAGGGTATTCCGAATGCTGTTATTTTAACCCTTTCCATGCACCAATTATAGAACTACACTTTGTCAAACTTTGTAATAGTAATTTTTTTCACACAAATTGTACTTTAGTTATAGATATACAGGTCCTGGTATATGGCACTGTCAAACAACCCCCCAATATGTGTTCAGGAACATCTCCTGAGTGCAGTGATACCCGACATGCATGGGTTTGTCGGGTTGTTTCAGATTTAAAATGCCACATTTGGGAAGTGCGCTTTTTTTCTCCATTTTGGTCAGTCTGTACCTATGCCCTATCTAGGCCACTCCAATTTACCCCATCAGCCATTTTTTTTTATATTAGACACCCCTTGGGTATTTGAAGTGCTTTTATTTTAACTCTTTGTTGAGATTTTTGAGAAATTTTAGCACTTGCTCAAAATAATAAACTTTATTTTTTATATTTGTTTTATTTTTTTAATACTTTTTTTATATATTTTTTACACATTTTGCTGGTACTGGATGGTTCATCTAGTGACATCACTGCATAATTATTTTTAAATGTTAGCACATTTTTTTTTATTTTTTTTTCCATTTTTTATTATTTTTTTTGAATATTTTACTAATCACATAGTGATTAGAAAGCTGGGCTCCATTGACTTGCATGGTTGAATGCAGTACCTGTATTCAACCAGCAAGTGGAGCCAGTTCTCTAGAGGGTCTGGAGACCATCTAGCGAACTTTTTCTTGTTTGTTTTTTTTTAACAGAGCGGCGGCCATCTTACTTGATGGCGAAGATCACCGGCAGCTGCGGCTGTGACCGCTCTCCGGAGCGGTCACAGCCCATCGAAAGGTAAGTGTTTGGTGTCGCTGGATGCCTCCTGATCGAGGCATTCCAGCGACACCATTTAAGTTTAGGAGGCGATCGTTGATCGCCTCCTAAACGCTTTTAAAACGGGCGTCCGCCGCCATACAATGTATGGCGGCTGTTGACGCCCCGGGGAGGGGCCAGACATGGCCCCCGATGCCGATCTCGGCCTTGCTGAATGCCTCGACATCGAGGCATTGCAGCAAGGCCGTTTAAGCGAAGAAAGTGATCCTTGATCACTTTCTAAGCTTATTTAACTTTTTGACGGTTCAGAACCGTCAAAGGTCATTTAGTGACCTTCTTGTCATGACGGTCCTGAACCGGCAAAGGTCGCGAAGGGGTTAACGGGGAAGTCATTCCTATTTAACTCTTGCATCATTATAAATAAGTCAATATTTCCACTATTGTCTTTCCAAAGGATTTTAGTCACTTGTTGCCAAATGTTCCCACATATTTAATTACATCTTCTATAATATTTTCCACCTTACGTTTGCTCTGTTTTGTCTAGTTTGAGTTATAACTAGAAGGTTATAAAGCCAGGGAAGGCTCTGGATCGAATGTGTTGCCCACGCTTTATTGTGAATACTGTATCTTGGGGAGACATATCAACGCTCATAAAGTGTATGCTTGGCTCAAGTAATCCATATTTTATTTTCTGTTGAAAGACATTTGCTTGTGAAGATTTTTTTTTTATATCTGGAGCAAGTATTAAGCATAGATGTTCATGCTACCTAAGAACAAATTAAAAGGTTGTTAAAATATTGGAAGAAGACATGAAGGATTTATCAGTCTTTGGAGCAAATCAAAAGAACATTTTTATAGAAGAATATATAAACAGAAAGTCATTTTTATAAAATAGCACCTCCTTCCTTAGGGATTACTTGAATCATGACTTTTCTGGTCTCACCTGATGTTTTCTAGGAAATCATGAGTCTCTGGGACTGCTTTATGTTTTCTGTCTGGCATAGTGTCCCTACCCCGGTGTATTATAATAAGAAAAACTATCTACTCAAAAGCTCCACTAAATTAAAAAAAAAAAGCAGTATGTTCCTTTTAAGAAGCAGACCCGCAAGGTAGAGAAATTAAAGTTTAACTGAACAACACAGGATCATGGCTTCCACGCTGTGCAGTAGACGGATCATTAGGCAGTAATGAGGACTGGCTACTCTTTCTTAATGATGAGGTTACTCGCCACTTTTCATTCACGGCCATAAGCCATCAGCCAGAGATTAGCAGGTCAAGTTAGGATGCTCATCAGAGACTGGGAGATTGAGAGTGATGGCAAGCAGATCAGTTACAGAGGTTTTGGTAGAGAATCTGGGTCAGTAGTCAAAAGTTGTGACTTGATTTCTGGCTCAGAGAAGCCATGGCTACAAATACATTAGAGGCAAAGAAACTGCAGGGAAGAAGAATGACATCTGGCCACGCCCACTCCCCATTCATTCTCCTCCTTCTATATATATAGGCTATATGAGGCTAGCCCCACCCATATGTGCGATTGGCTCCAATAAAAGGAGCATAGAAAGGATAATAAATTCTTGATATGCTAGGTACCCCAGTGGACGGATCTGGAACTGCAAATAGAACAGAAAAAGGCCCACATGCACAATAATTATACTGCTAATGTGGATCATAAAAATTGTCTATACGTACATGCAGTTAATATATAGATGAGAGAAATTCTGCAAAATTTGAGCATTTTCTCAAATATTTTAAGCCCTTTTAATCTGATCTATGTATTTTGTAACCAATTTGCTTATAATTTGGCTACAACAGTGTGTACCGTACATTGTTATACTCTGTTCAGGTGACAGATTCTTTTTAAGTTGATTTTTAGCATACATTTCCAAAGAACGTAACTAAACTAGTGTGTGACCCCACTGCAGAATTTATGGAGGAAACGTAAAACATGTTTTGCTTACATAACAAAATACCCTTCTCAAGTACTAACTGTTTATAATTATAGTTTAATACGCTACATCATTTAGTCTGGTTACTGTATCCTACCCCTATATCTCAGTGCGGGCTTTGTAGGACTTAATATGTTGGGTGGGTGGCATCCCGTTGAAACACGGTAAATGTAAATTACTTTAGTAATCACCACTTCTCTCTATAAAACACACAATCCAGTGTATAATGCAAATAAAACGCTAACAGGTTAACAGAAAATTATATACAAGTCTAGGAAAAACTCACATGGAAGAGTGATTTCAGGAGATTTCCATTTCCAAAAGATTAGAGGTGAAATAAACCTCCTTGAAATGTTTCCACTCCAGATCAAGCTCCCACAACCTCAAATATGTTTAATAAGTACCCTGCAAAGTAAAGTGACACCGCATCAGTTTTATGTTGACATGAAAAGTCCTGGCACTTAAACCTGTTTAAAAACACAGTGTAGTAACGATACTATGATGTACCACAGCTAAGCTATCATCAGAGCTATTCAGGTAAGAACGGGAAGGATCGTGACATAGTCCAGAAAGCTTAATGTTTGGAAAAAAGAGGAGGCATAATGTGACTACTATGTAATATTAATAAAAAACCATTGCATGGTATGTGTTGAATTTCCCTATGTTGACACGCTACTTGTGCTGGATCTTGGTGGAAAGTTTGCCATGTAGAGGAAAGGATTTGTTGGTCACCATAAGTTGCGTGAGACAGCTTCTATGTGCAGTCATAATAGGGGCGAGACGTAAGAAGGGCCAAGAAAATTGGAAAAGGTTGATCGGAAGTTGCCATCTTTGAAACTCTATTGAGGTGCCACACAGGCTTCTACGTTGGAACTAGGTGGTCTTACCCGGATGTGAAGGTAGAAAATAGGGCTTCTAAGATGTACAGCTGGATTTGGGAGTAGGGTACCTTATTATTATTATTATTATTATCTTTTATTTATATAGCGCCAACAGTTTACGCAGTGCTTAATACAATACATAAATTCAAGGGATATGACAAGACAAGAATTGACAGACTAAGACAAACCGATACATTTGGTGGAGAGAGCCCTGCTCGCAAGCTTACAATCTAGACCCTTACAATTCATTTACAGAGAGAATACAGTAAGTAACAGTCCTGGAACCAGAAAAGTCTGACACTATAACAGGGATTAGGGTTACAGAGGTTTAGTTAGAGTAATACTGTATATCGGTAAACAGATGAACTCAACATGGTGAGCATCTGCACATGAACTGAATTGCCGAAAAACAATACTGGTATCTATATACACTTTTCAAGGGAGCAAATAAGGAAATTCAGCAAATTCTAGAACTGAATACATTACAGGATAAGGTTTAGTAGTTAGACACCAGTCTGAATGCCTTATAACCTTCACACACAGGGTTCACCCAACATATCCCACAGCACAACCCTCAGATGCAATGTGGTCGAGGGGTAAGCGTCTGCGTTACGCTGTAAAATTATTTACTATATCAAGGCCACTCACCATGGCTTGCACACGTAAGGAGCAAATGCTGCTTTCCTAACACATATAACACTGATTCATATGTTTTTAAATCAATATAATCAACAACCACGTCACATCATGACAGGCCCAGTGCCATACGTATGATCCAGATGTATACGATTCACTCCCTACTGGTGTACAGTTTGGACTGAGCCTTTACACATAATGGTTACACTTTTTATTGTTGGGCAAGCCAATGTTGTCACTGGCTGTTGAAGAGGAGCAATGTCTCGTCTCATTAGGATGTAGGTCCTCTAAAGCATCCATAGGATGTCCCTCACATTCTTCTTATTCAATTCACATTCTCATATATGTTATGTATTCAGTTAGTATTAAAATGATCATGGATTCCAGAAATTAATAACATGGGTTTATCACACCTCCCAAAAACCTTTAATATCCAAGTCTTTGTGTATTTAACACACAATACTCCTATGGGCAAAACTCAAAGTAAATTAATTAACGTACAGCCAGTCAACTCGTAGACTAGTCACAACATTGCTTGTCTGACTGTAAATTCTGTTTAATATGTCTATACATTTTATTGTGTTTGGAAGGAAATATTTGGTACATGAGACTGTGGACTGGATGCGTCAGTCATTTTCAAATGAAGTCATTTCTCTTTTAAAGAAAACATGTTAGGCTTTCTCGTTATGTCTTTGAATATCTTAGTAGCAGTTCCCACTATTTAACCAACATCTGGTTAATTGTATGTAGTAGCGCTGCATAACATCAGCTTTTTGACTTCATTATACTAAGGTTATGACTGGCTTGCGGAGAAAACAAAGTAACTAATTAAGAAAGTAAAAGGGGAGTAAAGATTATTGAATATATATAGCTATTACTCTCAACACATTGAGTGAAGTACAATCTAGTTACAAATAGTAATAAAGAGTTTCTCCATCCCGTCCCCAGATCCATACAAACTGTATATAAAGTGCTTCTCTCCCACTTATATGTGTGTATACTGGCACTTTATTGAACATCAAAACACTTTATATTTATCCTTGGGAGTGGAGAGAAAAAATGAAAGAAAGGAAGGAAGAATGAAAGAAAAAAGACAGAACAAGACCACATCCCATGTGCTCCACATCCCAGAGGTTGATTATGTTGGGTGAGCAACCAACCGCCCGGTCAGTCATGCACCGGCAATGTATATCTGCTTGCTTCCAGTCACGGCGAGGTAAATGAGCTACTATGTTTCTATTAAGTAATATATTTTTTATTTTCATTGTAAATAAAGATTTTTTTTCTTGGAAATTCTAGAGCCATGAGGTGTCAGTTAGAACCACCTCTTTGTCTCTAATTCCTAAAACTTGGAGCGCTAGAGGTCTTGATTCTCTTGAGGGACTCTTGCAGAGACTATAACTAGCCCGCTTTAATCAAGAACTACATCTCATACTTTTTTTTGTTACAAATTGAGTTCCCCCTAATGGATACCAATCCACCCAGACCCAGCTTTCCACGGCGCAGGAAGCAGAGGCATAAAGCAGGAATTAGCCTTAAAAGTACACAGAGAACTACAAAATGGAGTTGACAAGATTCCCTTGAAATTTAGGAGTTGAATGGATATTAATTTCTCAAACCGTAAAACATGATGCTGAAAATGTTGGCAGGTAGAAGCAAATGAATACCTCCTAGTGTGTTACAAGCCTGTGCTATGTTCAGGTTGTTTTACTTTCAGGTCAAAAAAAAACCATTCAGCCTGATCAATGATTTTTTACTCCAGTGTTCTCAGTGTCCTCTCAGTTGTTTGATGATCCATAGTACAATTCAACAAGAGATTCCATGGCTGCCATCCTCATGTCTTATCCTGGCGCCCCGTGTTTTAAAGGAGCAGAGCGCCTTTTAATGCATCCAGAGTCTAAATGGCCATGTTGGGGAGATCAGAGATCTCCGTTGTAACTGGTCCATTATGCAGCAGTACAGCGGAGGGGCAAATCACCCAAGAAGATTTTTTAGTAGGAAGACCGCCACTTGGACCTGCTTCCCTGGGCCTTGTTGGCCAATGCCAGAATACATATGGGCAATGGCAAACTCTATTCTTAAGATGCCTTTTCATTAAACAATAGCCAGTGGGACAAAACTGATCATTTCTATGAAATACATAGCTTGTCAAAGTAGCATGAAATTTGTTAACACTAAAGGTCCCCAAAGATCTCTTAATCCAATATCTTTAAATACATAGGTTTCAAAACCTTTAAAGAACTGCTTTGTTTCACATAAAACAGCCAAGTAGGATTTTTCTTTAAACTCAATTAAGGAAGACATCTACTATAAATTACAGAAATATAATGTATTTCACAGCCGCTGTATGTAAAAATAAAACAGACAGGCCAGATGCAGTCAAGAAAAAAAAGTCCTTACACAAAAGATTTACACAGCATCTAACTACACAAGTATCTGTATCAATAATTATTCAGAAAAGCAGCCTGCTTCTTGTAAAATGTCTGGCTAGCTTCCAAGCTCACTAGCTTACTGAACGTGTGGCGAGCTTCTGAAAATGTGCAGGGCAGACAAACATAACACTTCAATGATGTCCATGAATCAAGTAGCAAAGAAAAAAAATAGCAGCTTCTTTGGAATAACATTCTTTAGGTAAACTACTTTTGGGTAAAAATGTTCGTATTCCATGTATATGGCATGGTGAAGTTTCAGAATGTCCTAGTGCCGGTAGTGGTTTAAAGAATGCCGGCGCTTACTACTAGAAGTTATTTAGGCATTTTTTTTTCCCGGTAGCCTTTGTTGGATCAAAAGTCCTAGGATCCACAGTGGATGTGATTGGCTGCTCACAAGTGACCTGAATAAACCTAAAGCTTTAGATCCACCTACAGCTCATGTCCCCGAAGGAATAAGCATGGTAGGTGTGAGTAGACTTCTTAGGTTTTCATGGCCTTACTTTTATTTTGTTATTATTTTATTTCACATTCATCTGAAACCATAGGTTTTTTTTTGTTAAAAAGTGATTGGATACCAGTACATGTGGACACAGAAAACTTGTCATGATAATGAATGATGTTGTTACCTGATTTCGAAGATACCAATTTTGTTACAGTTACACACTATCCCATATGAATGGCGAAGGTCCGTATGAATATTGTCCATGTTATGTTTGTTCAATTTAAGGCTTTATTGCATATAATTAGTAGTCAAAAAAGCTTCAGATGGAAGAACAAACCTCTGCGGCCCAAGCTACATCTTTTTCTGTGTTGGCTCAATAGAAGCTTCCAGCTTTTGCTTGGGACCCATATTGTGTGACAGAATATTAGGGATCCAGGTGGGTTCTGGGGCCATTAAGCTAGTAGAGGGCATTGTTTTTTCTGCATCCAAGAAACATAGTTTGCCTAAAAACCCTTAAAAGGGCACTTAAAACATGAGTACTTGCCCTGGTTATTGTGTTGCCTTTCTACCTACATGTTGTTTCTATTACATCAAGAAACAATAGTTGTAATTGTTAAAAATGCAGAGAATGAGCAGAAACAGAGGTAGTGGCTTATTTCCAAATGAAAAATATACATTATATCTAGACATATAGTTCAAAATGAGTAGTGCTAGGCAGGCACGGGAGTATGTTTATATGCAAGAAAAACATGAAAGCAAATGAAAAACTAATTTAAAAAGTCTAACTTTGCCAATATAAATATTTTCTTACAAGTACAAACAAAAGTCAAAAGGTTTTTCATTATTATGCAGGCGTAATGAAGGAGGAAATGGTTCAAAGGCTTATTGAAATAACACAAGTAATATTATAATTATACATTCCAAACATGGAGTGCTGCGTATTGTGTGGGAAATGTCCAAATCACGCCATTAAACAAAAACAAAGAAAGTTGAAAGACGAAAGTGAGACGAAGGCCATTGTTTTACATGTTTTGCCTTTTGATTGTTCTTCCTGATTGGTCAGCGTGCCCCATTGTCCTATTATGTCATAGCTGCATTGATATTCCAATCATGGACATAACCCGGTGGAGACAAAGATGCAACCTTAACACAGTCCTTAACACAGTTTTCGCCTTTCCACCTCTGTGGCTATCCATACATGATACAGTCGTCTAGACCATCTAAAACTGCCCAAAGTTTTATGTTTTGGTAGGAGAGTTGTGGTTTAATCTCCTCCACTTCATTATTCATGGCCAACAGTGACAAGAGTCTACATCAAGGAGCCCTGAGCTGGCCCTGCGTATGAGCCATGCTCTTCTTGCAGCAGAATTCACTGTGGTTGACCTTTCATAATGTTTTAGTTACGTGAGTTAAAGCCACAGCTCTCCTAGTAAATAAACCCCAACGTGTGTTGAGGTAGTACTAGAAGGTTGACGTTCTCACACTCATTCAACAAGAATTTTTAAAGGCTGATCACAACTCTTATATAAATTCTAAATACAGTCAAGTCAAGTCAAGTGTAGTGCTATTAACAATAAAATAAATACTAAAATGAAGCGAAATATAAAAAAGTTGTCATATCATAGCAACCAATAGAAAAGTCCAGCCAGAAGGAACATTTCTATGGTTTACTTGTGGTGGCTACTTTGCACCACAACCAGATTTTTTTTATACAATCCCAAATAATGTAGATATTGGGTAGGTCATCTGTATCTCTACTCACAAGAGTATCAGAGATGATTATGAGTAAGTAGAAGACCTTTAGCTAACGCTGTTATTTCTTACTGGATATTGTAGCCCCGAAGGCTAGACAGTTTGTTTTGATCACCAGCTCCTGATTACAAGTCAGAAACTTAATAAAAGCAGCACCAAATATATTTAGCAAACCACAGATGTAAGTTTTTCTCTGTTTCTATCACACTCTTTGATTTTTTTTTAGGTTAGCATGATAGCAGTCATTAAAATTCTGCAACTGATGAAACTTTGGCGTCCGAACAGACGAGGGTGACGTGTAACGCAAAACATGAAAGGAGACCATAATGAAATTACGGACGGATTTAAAATAAAACCAGCAGTGGGATATTTAAAACAACAGATATTGTAGAATAGAAAAATACATTGTTGGAATTAAAATATATTGTGGGAAATGGAATAAATGGTATTAAATGCTAGCGGCGAGTAATAATAGTTTATGGAAAAATGATATGTGGGATATAAGAGTGTAACATCCAACATTTAAGTCAAGTGAAAATGTTTTTTTCTTTCCTTGTGGTCCCATAGCATTTTCCAGATGTGGCACAATACACATCAGGCTGTCTGCTACATGTTGGAGGTCAAGTTTGTAGAATCTGGCTGATGTTTAGACCTGGGAACTTTCTGGATCCGGCTACCCAGAGCCCCCTTTGCGGGATGTGAGTTAGGAGGTCCCGCTGGCGTCAGTGGTGGTCCCCACTGGTCTTTTCATTGCCGCTCCAGTGACCCAGGGAATCAGTGCTTCATCTGGAGTCTCTACACAGAGTTCCCAGGTATGCTGATGTCGTATGGGTCCTACTTGGAATTTTCCCCTACTGAGGTATTTGATTAGGTGACCAGGTTCGAGCTTAGGGTAGAAGGGTCAGATTCTTACCTGGGAACTTTCCAGGGTAGACTACACAAAGCTCTACAACTTCTTGGGTAGTGACTTTGAAAGGGTGAGGGCTAGTTGGCTGTATAGATATGGCTAACCATGCATTGGACAGGGCTGGGCATGTGTTCATAACTATGTATGTGTAAATAATTATTTTGTGTTTCAATTACTAAAGCAGACTTGGTCTGACCTATCAGCACCACTTTATAAGATGTATGATGTACAATAGGATATCAATAAGATATAACTTAAGGTTATAGGCGGACAAAGCCCTCGATGCAGAGTTTGCTAGATTATTGTATTGAAAAAAAATACTTATCTTATGCACCATCGTGCATAAAAAAATCACATTATTGGTTTGGTTGATAAAAAGGGGGGATTATTTTAGAATCTTATAGGATGTAACGGGGGGTCACTAAAAATCTCATCTCATGTGCTCCAATTGATTAGCGGAGAAACAAAGACATAGCCTTAAAGAGTTAATAAAACATAAACAGAATAATGCAATTATAAAACTATTAAAATAATATTTAATGTATTATTATTAATAATATCATTTATTGATTCATATTGTCTGTGATTCAGATTGTCTGTGAGAATGGATGTGTAAGTGGGGTGAGATGGAGTGTGTGTTAGAATGAACGTGTTTGTAATTTGTGTAAGTGTGTTTAGAAATGTGTGCCAGAGTGTACGTTGGCAGGGGGCAAAGAAGGCACAGACAAGTTGTTTGGGGCAATGATGGCACAGACCAGCTGTTGAAGTTAAGGGTGCCATTTTTGCACCTGGGCCCTGCGGTTTCTAGTTACCCCCTCATAACAATTTGGATGTATAGCAACAAAAGGTAAGGATGGCCCTGATCAAAAGATCTTACAATCTAGAAGATTATAAATATTCTTCTGGTAATGTGGGGTAATCCCCATGAACATGACCCTGAGACTTTATTACCCGAAGACACTATATCTTTTACGCCAGTCTAAAAATTGTTGTTTTTTAAGTTTTTAAGGAAAATAGTCTATAGCGGACAGAGCTCCAAACCAGCAGGCTGCTATTGCAGGAACCTGTAAAGAAACGTAGTTACTGGAGAAGATCAGGGTAAAAGTTCTCAAAGTAAAACTCCGTCTAACATTCCACCTGCTTTCACTACGCTATGCTACGGAAATCTTTCAACATTCTTTCATTTCATTAATATTGACTTAAAGAAAAAGTTCATGTTTAAGAGGGAAAAATATCCTCAATCCCATGGGAAAATAAACACGTTGAATTTCACTATTATGCTCTAACTTTAAATAACCCAATTTCTGTCAAACGCTAAGATATTCGTACTCAGCAGTTGACGCGGCCGATGCAGTCATAACCAGGCGGCGTATAATCCCAACGGGCCGCGAAATAGCAGCATTCCTACTTAATGACCAGAATGCCTGTTGGGGAACCACTGGCCGGTCCGTTCCTTCTTATAGCCGAACCCCCCCCCCCCATACACCCCGTATCCTGTTTATTGTCATATTTTCTAAGGAATATATGTGAAATACTTGAAGCAGCCAAGTGGCTCCCATTGATCACATGAATTAAAGTGCATCTGATGGCTGGCGAGTCCCTTTAAGCAGGGCTCTCCTCGGCTTTTGTCCAACTTTTTATGCAATGTTCTATTTGTTCTGTTTACCCATTGTACAGCGCGGCGGAATATGATGGTGCCATACAAATCAATAGTAATGTAAAATGGCTGCTTCCCAGAACCTGTGAGTCACAGCCGCGATGACGTGCATATTTCGTAAAAGATAAGTCAGTTTGCTCTGACATGTAACGCATCATCAGCAGCGCCAGCACCACACTACGCCAATTATGTCCCTGAATCAGCTCCTCATATTATATATAATATATATATTAGTCCAGAAATCAATGTATCACATTGTAGCCTCTCTCAGGACAGGCATCCCCAACACCCCGGTGAAGCAGGGGCCATATACTGCAAGGCCGGCGGGCTGGGTCACTTTGAAATAAATGTAATATGACAGGGGTTGATAAAGAGCCCATCTAACGGGCCTATAAAACAGCAGCTTTATCGGAGTACAAATCACATCATGCACAGTCAGCCACCGCAATATTCGGAAATGCGGGTTGCGAGCGGAGAACGCCCCGCCCCATTGGTTACTAATGTTGCTCGGCAACCGTGTGGAACATAGCGCGCATGCGCGATTCCGTCTCCATAGGAACCACTAACAAGCAGCTCCTGCAGGTATACTGGGCGCCCGGTGGGACAGGTAAGTGCCCGGTGTGTGGAAATTACCGGGTCTCTACCAACGCTTCGTCCTCTGGTATCTCCGTGAATTTTATTTACCCCCCTCGGCTCCTCGATATAGACAGGTAACAAGAGTCCTATTTATTGCGTTTGCAGGAAAATGTGCATGCATGTAACCATTTACGTGCTAGAGAGGCATGCAATGCGTTGTACACCCCCCCCGGCCCTGTAAGAGTTAATATTGTATGTTTTTTGCAAAGCACATAATACAGCGATGTTCCTGTGTTGTTTTGTAGACAGAGTTGGCTAAATGCGTCTCTTTTCTATGTAGATTCATGGGGCTGTTCCATTTTTAGAACAAAATGCAACTTTAGAAAAGTAATTCCTGGCACAGGTGAATACTGGAATACATAATAGAGCAATGCACAAAAGCAGGCTCTGATAGGCTGTTGCCATATGAACGGAAGAAGCTTCTTATACGTTTGTGTGTGGTTTTGATGCGATTAAGAGTAAAGAATGCCAGGAGAGATCTAGTAAAGTTAGGTTGCGTAGCGTGCTACAGAACTGAATGAACGGAGGACCTTTAAATAGAGACAGTGATTAAAATCGTATCCAGAAGGATGAGATACTTTGTTGTGGGATCTCATCATTCTTCTGGTTCTGGATACTATTGGGATCTCTTCATTAAGGGCCACAGTGGCTTTATGGTGCGTCTTGGTGGTTGAGAGTCTCCTTCAACAGCTCACATGGTAATAGAAGAAATATCCTCCTGACCAACGACTAGTTTTAACTTACATACAATTTGGTTTCGCTCACCCGTTGGGCTTTGCCTGGTAGATTGGTAAATGAGTGGGGTATTGGATAGCAAATCTTATCTGGGTTGCTTATAGAAACTATATTAGAGGGCTGTGTCCAGTGCTGCCCTGCTTGGTGCATATTTATTATATGTGTCCTCTGTTAAAGAGGATGAATGCAAGGAATGCATATGATGAGTGTTGAGTGAGTCAGGGGAATCCTTTTATTTAGTGGTTAGTTGGCCGAAGAATAACTCATCACCAGGTATGTACTTGACCCTGTTTCCTATAGTATTCAGCTACCTTAAAACCCAGCACTTTTCACCGAAATCTATTCGCAAAATATACATTCCCAAAATATTTACCTGCCACATGGCTGTATTTGGTGCAAAAGAAATCCCAAAATATATATATATTCCTCCAGAAATGTCTCTGGATTCCAGAAAATATTGTAATGTGGAAAAAAATCTAGAAAATCCTTATATATTATTAATTCAATTCAGAATGCACCCTCTAATATGATATCTCATGTGTAATATTTATGGGGGGGGGGGACAAATAGCATGGCTACAAAATAAAATGGGGGGCTCATAATATACACTAGACAGGCTAATATTAATGGGCAAGATATCCAGGTGGTCCAATGGGAGCCCCATCTGCATGCATCTGGCAGCCAGAACTGACATGAATCACAGAGGGCATCAAAGTAAAAAATGTATATTTACTAATTATTTTATGGGTTCCCAGATAACAGCTCCGAAAACAAAATTTGTAAAAAAAAGTTTTAATTTTTAAAAAATATTTAAAAAACAACGAAAAACATATGTCTATCATTTTTAGATATTTAAGTCAAAATCCACCATCATCAGTAATAATTTTAGTGTCACTTTCTAGCGGTTACAAAATATTACGGGCAATTACATTTCTTTATCTTTTTATATGTCTTGGCAGATCAATTTACGGTGTCTATACACATATTTTAAAAGTTGACATCCTTGTAAAACGCTGTTGCAATGGGAGTGGCCCTAACAAGAGCGGCTCAGTGGACAAGCGCCGGTTCTGGAGCCGGTAAGCTAGAAATCACACCTCTGAATGAATCTCTTCTCAACGACATCATGAGGTACGTGGGGGCTTTCAGCTCCAGGCATCCAGAAGAGGCAGAATTTGTCTTCGCAGAACCTCTGGAATGGAAAACCAATTTGGATCACTCGGCTTTTGAATCTGGTTATGATATTAGGTGAGGATATACAAAAATAAAAAAAGATGGAGCAATGCGTAAAGTGTACTGTAATAAGCACAAATTATTGGATTTTTTTTTATTTATGAACTGAAAGGGCTCTGGTATTTTCTTCCAATTTCATATTTCGTATATTTGGGTTGCAATCAAAGTAGAAATACACCGCTCATTTTATTGCCTTATATCATACATTATCACCAAAAAGGGTTTATTCACTAAACCACAGGATTGCAGATGAAACACACCAACTAGTTACAGTCAATACACATTAATCATTTATTTTTTTCTGTATTATTACAGGTTTTTTTAAACTAGTCTTAGTGAGTTTGCAGGGAAGCTGTGGAAAGATGGAGGGTTTTAACTCCCTGCCTCTGCTATGAATTAGATATTTTAGCACCATATACCACCAAGTGCAGATCGCCTTGCATGTGGCTACATGAGCATATCCATAGGTTCACCCTTTGATGTAGCAAACCACTAACTGCATGACCCGATGCCTTGGAGTCAACCTTGACTCCTTCATCCCTCACATTGAGTCCCTCACCAGATCCTGCCACTTGCACCTAAAAAACATCTCTCACATCCGCCCATTCCTTACCCAAGGATCCACAAAAACTCTGGTTCATTCACTTATCATTTCCAGTCTTGACTACTGCAACATTCTTCTGGTTGGCATTCCACTGTCTCGACTCTCTCCTCTACAGCCTGTCCTAAATGCTCCTGCTAGGCTTATCTTCCTTGCACGTCGCTCCTCTTCTGCTTCCCCAATCTGTGAAGCCTTCCACTGGCTCCCGATTACCTTTAGAATTAAATTTAATTCTCCTACTCTATCCCTACGTTCTTCCAATGGGCTAAGGCTCTCCTCCTCACTTATCACCTCTTCCTTTTCCCGTCTAGCTGCCCCCATATCTCTGGAATCTACTTCCACCGAACCTTCAGCTTTCACTCTCCCAACATTTAAGAAACTTCTCAAAACCCACTTCTTCAGAGAAGCCGCACCATCTTAGCTGCTAGAACTTCCCTGTCACTGATACACCCCCAACACTACCTCTCACCCTTTCTCTGTGCCTTATGTTTGTCACCTCATTCCCTCAAGATTGTAAGCTTGCGAGCCGAGCCTCTCCACCAAATGTATCAGTTTGTCTTCATCTGTCAATTCTCATCTTTTCATACCCCTTGAATTTATGTATTGTATTAAGCGCCGCGTAAATTGTTGGCGGTATATAAATAAAATGATAATAATAATAACTTGACATCTGTTCAATTATTTCAGTGGCACAATTGTGAAGTCTGATGAGACTGACAAAAACGGCAATCCGCTGCTCCTACTTTCCTCATCTACAGTGAAAATATCTAGCTTTAAACAGCTGTCCAATTTCCTACAGCTTGCAAAGGACAAAAAATTAAAAGAAACACAGGCTTGCTTAGAAGGTCAGTTGTTTTACACTTATCTCAGATATACTCCTGAATATCCTGTTTTGGTATTTTTGTCCCATCTGCAGCTCCACCGGCACCCACTTGGAGTTTTATAGAATGCTGTCGGGGATGTTCCCTTTGTGTATTCTTCACATTCCATGCCTACTGTTTTTAAGAGCAATTAATCACTGGGAAATGACCTAATAATGCCACAACATTTCAAACTTTGGCTTTAGGGGCTATAATTAAATTAGTTTTTTTAGAGTTAAAGAAGTGGCTAAGGCTTTGCAAAATATCAAAGCTGGCTGCTAATTGGGATGCACTTATGGGAGACACCCTAAAACACGAGTAATCCTGAAATGATAACTCTTCCCAGCCACTGTCTTACCTTGTCTGCTGTATGTATGATACATACAGTGTAGCGGATGGCTGTGTCTGTCCTCCGTGCCATTTTGCACAGATTTGCAAACCCTGCCTGCTCCCTAAAAATGGCAAACTGGAATGTAAATGTTTGACCCGGAGTCTTTGGTTAAATCTCTGTTCCCCGGGTCTCCTGGACACTTTCTTTTTGCTTTGTGGTGGCCATGCCCACTCTCTACCCACTTCTCTTCCTACCCACTGACTGTCTGGGACTCTGGGACTGATTCACAGGTAGCACCGATGGGGAGCAATGGGTAGCTGAATATAACTGTTAAATAAAATATATATATATATAAAATAATAAATAAAAATATATATTATTGCATATTATCTGTTGTTTTAGCTAACAGAGATCCTGTAGCACGTATTCTCGGACCCGGCTTTGCTACTATTGAAGGAGAAGATATGACTATGCTACGGCTGTTGGATAAAATGCGCCAAAATGATGATGACGGCAATACCGAAATTAAAATGAAAATATTTCTCCTGCTTCAGCAATTCGATATGCAGCTGCTTAACAGCTCTTTAAAACACATTTCACAGTAAGTACATTAACAAAACAGCGTTTTTTTTTTCCAGTCTATCATTTCGAACTGTTTCTTTTTAATGACCAACAACATCTGCTTTTTATGTTCTAGGAAAAAATAATGAAGGGAAGGTGAAAGATATGAAAATCATTATATTTATTGATTGAAACATAGAGGACCAGGGGAACCTAATTGAAGTGGAAAAAAAAAAAGAGTTTGTTTTCCAACTCTTGGTTGGGATACAAACTACGTACATATGTTTTATATTTCTGGTTATGATTTAAAATATTTTAGTTGACATACAATCAATTGCCAGTTGCTAAAAAAAGAATATATTTCCAGTTGTTAAATCAACACTACCAACTGCATTTACTAAGTGTGTGCCACACATACCGTAGAGAAGCAATTTCATTTACTGGGACGTATTGAGGTTAGTGGCTAAGTAATATTACATGTGCACATCTCTGATGTAGCCGTGTGAGACACAGCAGTTATCAGTGTATGCGAAGCAGAAGTTATGTACCAGTCCCACATTGGTTTGGCACGATCGGCAGGCAAAAGCGCTTTTCTAACACTCGAGCCAGCAAAAGGAATACAGTTTCCTGCTGCCAATCCAGACCTCCTGACTAAAGCATTTTAGGCTTAACCCCACTTAATGGGGTAATAATATCTGCATATTTATGGTTTCATGCAACAGTATATTGAAAACCAGCCTCGTATTGGCATTTTAAAGTAACGCTAAATATGCAGACTCACCAAAACAAATCATACGTGTTGAAAATGTTTATTAATGATATTGTTTGCCTACACTGATTCCCATTTTACATCTTTCCATTTATTCTTCTTTCTTTTTTTAGCTTAAGTAATGTTTTGTGTTCATAATAGAATTAAGAGGGATTCTCTAGCACTGGATTAGGAATGGTGTTATGGTAAAGAATAATTTTGAATATAAACACACACAAGAAAGCCCTGCGCTCAAACTCCCATCATTCTTGGGCAGCAGCAACGGCTATAGTATTCATCAGCCCAAAATACATAAACCAAACACCAAAAAATAGTTGCCTGCGCAATATCCCAAACACCTGTGCTTACATAATTTTGAATAGTTTGATGTGTAGCCATCCTAAAAAACATCAATTACTGTATTATGTCGATCGCTACTGGACGGGCATGGAAGTATCGGCACTTTAAGGTGAATGGCTGATATATCAGAGACATGCAGTAAATGTTAGGCGCTGAAAGGCACCGGCCCACCAGGTACCTGCACAGTGTGCCCATTGGACAGTCTGAGCCTATTATCTCTAATGGACAGTAAAAAAAGGCTATTTATAAATTAATTTTGACTGTCAATGTTAGGCAATACAAAATTGGTTTCATATGACATAAGAATACTGCACATTATTAGAATGCACACTTTTGGGGACGATGCGCTGTAGATTTTGTGTTTTTAAAGGCCAAGTCATGGCCACTGTTGAGTTAGTCGCTCACTAGATGCTGATCTGACTCATTGGTTTTCCATCGGCTCAGTTTTTTAACACACTTGCCATTGAACTTGGCAGGATCCCCGCGTCTCTGTGAAATCAAACTCATTCCTTTCTGGTCCTGCTCATGTTGATACCTTTTGTTCGCTGCTTTTGGTAAGGAATTGTAATGGCCGCCCTCCTTTGCCAGCACAAAGAGCTAAATGATTACTCAGAAGTGCCGGCGGTAGTATAACCATGACAGATGTTTTGAGGTTAAAGTAACAATGCCTTTCTGTTTCCAATTTCAGAGAAGTGCGCGTAACGCCTACTGCAGTTAAAAACGAAGTTGATCTGATAAGACGTTTTTGCAGCAATAAGGAAAAATCAGTGCTGAAATCAATTGAATACGCAACAGGTTCTTATTTTTGAATTATTTTTAATGCATTAAACAGTGTGGTTTAGAATCAGAACGCACCCAATAACACATTGTTTTAAATATGTAAATAGTGCAGTCGTGGAGTATGGTGGTAAAGTTACATTGACCGCTCTGGTGCTTCTACCACTTTGCTCTAGAATATTTCTTCATACAGAACTGCAAATTTTTAATGCTTAACCATTTATAGGGCAGCTAAGCATTATGTCAGCTGTTTCTTGACAAGTGGAGGGGTACGTCTGGAATCCCCATAACCAGTTTAGAATGATTGAATAGATTAAAATAGTCTTAATTTTAAGCAAAGGAAGAAGCGTTATTTCTGTCCATGTCCCTCTGACAGCAATAAGGTTTTCAATGTTAAAAGGCACCAGGTTTGACAGCTCCAATCAGTAATGTTAAGGGTGTTGGGAGAATGCAGACATCTGGTCGTTATTCTTCAACCAAGCAGTCAGTATCGGTTCTTACCAAAGTTTTCAAAAGTGTTCTTTTATTAAAAAGAATCAAAATAGACTTATTTTATATAAGGATTGCTAGTCATCTGATGTGTGAGATCTTGCCTTTTGTATGGATTTCAGTATGGATTTCTTACCTTCACTGCAGATTACGAGTTCACAAATGGCTGCAGTGCTCCACCTTGGAGACAAGTTCATGGTGAGATTTGCTACTTGATGGTTGCCCCTCATGACACAGATCCCTTCTGTGTCACATGCAGCACGGCAGGTGCTTTTTTAAACGGGGTAAGTGATTGAATTGGTCGGCCATATTGTCAATAAACGGAAAGATATGAGGAATTTCACTTATGTACACACATTATTTTTTTAGGGTAAAATGAAGGATAAAGATGAAATTGACTATGACAGAAAAAGTGTAATATATAAAGATCTCATAACACTTTTGAAGGAGAAGTCTCGGCAATTTGCAGAAAACATTGGTCAACAGGTATGATTCTGGAAGACATTTATTTTGCTTCTACAAATTGTGTTATAAACTGATAAATGCTTGCCATCTCCTTCCTGCTGTGTATGGTAGGGGTAGGCAGTATGCAGATTTAGGATTGAGATTCAGGATAATGGGAGTTTTAGTTCATCAGCTACTGGGTAATGATCAGGGAACACTGTTTACGAACAGAATACTAGGAACATAGAATTCAAAGGCCCATCTAGTCTGCTGTAAAGACTGTGACCTTAATCAGTCATTAGTCTTGTCTTAGATTCAGGATATCCATATGCCAGGGACGTCCAAGGTTTTTTCTGCGGGGACATTTCATCTAAAATGTATATATGTGGGCCACATTCATTTTTCATTGAAAAATATGGCTCAACCTGCCCAAAATGCACAACAGTATTATTAAAATGCAGAGTGTATAATAAAAATGAAAAAAATAATTAATCACAGGTGACAGGTTTTATGCCACTGACATTGATCGGTGAGACTAATCAATAATCGGTGACCTAAAGTGTCACTAATAATTGATTAGGTTGAGATAATTATGTATGAAGAAAAAAAAACAAAAAACGGCTTTTGGGGGTTTTATTGACACAGAACATTAACCCCTAAAATGCTGTGATTGGATCACATTTTTAATAGCGTTGAAGGGGTTAATGCTGCACAGTTGGTCTCATAGAGCAATCAGGCAGCAGGGGAGGGTCGAGGCTGACCCAAGATAGCCTCTGCCACTGAGCCCCTACAAGAAGTGTTGCATTTAGGAGCGCCCACTATATTTTAGCACAGGACGTATATATACATCCGCTTGGTCCCCAGACGGGCCACACCTCGATGTCCGGTGTGCTGCATCTGGCATCAGGCCGCATGTTGGACACCCCTGCTATATGCTTATCCAATGCATGTTGAAATTCCCTTACTGTATTGCTACACTCTATTAACACTCCTTATCTCAGATTATTGATTCCCAAAAGGGTCCTCTGATTTTTGCTGGAAAACTTGAGGAATATGCAGTTTGAACAATTTACTGCGTGCGACTACTAGGTGCCCAGACTTCTTACATATGTATGGGAAGATATGCAAGAGTTAACGTTCACCTTCTATATTTAAGACATACCTAAACATGCAAATTCTGTCATTTTGTTAATATTATTATTTCTGGAATATTGTATTGATCCTCTTTGTGGACTGTTCTCAAAATTGATATAAGGATGGATTATATATTTTTTACCCACTTTTCCCCCCTTAGGATTTTACATTATTTGAAGATCCACCAGTAGCTCTAAAGACTCACCATGTGGATGTAGTTGATGTCGGTGAGAGAAGCCAAAACCATTGGTCTAATGAGAATCCAGAAAAGAAAGCACATGAAAAGACAAGGCATTCCCTTGTAAAAAGCAAGACTAACAAGCCCAAATTAGAACCATCTCTCAAATGGAAGAATCTTAATCTTAATGGTCACCAAGAGTATGTTTTTTTTTTAATCTCATATATTACAATTTACATAGTTTATAGACATTTTAAATTAACTAGAACTATACACAGAACCTAAATTATTTCAGTTAGACTTGGTTATTCCGTAAATGGAAACATTTTGTGGAAAGTTTAGGAAAACTGCAGATTGTGTATCATCATGAATACCCGTACTGTAGCATTTCTCTGAAAAAGCTTAGAACTCGCTTCTGTAAAGGTGAGCATTTCAGGCACGCGGATTATGAAAATAAGACGTAAAAAAACCCCAGTCATATATTAAATGCTATCAATGAAAGTAACAGTCGTGTGTAAAATGTATTATTTAATTTTAATCAAATCTTAAATGTTCCCTTGAAAATCAAATTAGACACCCCTGAACTTTCGTCTTCTGAGATGTACCTTTTTAGACTTAACTTGTATGATAACCCTATATTTTAAATTCCATTTTTGTTACCTTTTTTTAGAATCAAGGAAACAAAAGAGGAAAGGTCTGTCAGAAAAGAGCTAAGCAAAGATCAAAAAGTTAAACCAACTAGTGCAGAAAGTAAGAACCGGCCTTACGTCCATACATCCGCTTTGAGAAGACATTCAGCTTTCAAAAGGTAAGAATATGGCAACCCTGGTTACATATTGGACCATCTTATCTGATCAAGATACTAGTGCTTCAATGCAAAAAATGCAATTACAACTTTAATTAGCAGTTAGGGAAATAGTGATTGAGGAAAAACAAATGCTGATCAGATATAAATTCCTACTGATCGAATTGTGTAAAAGTTTGTCAAGTATTATAAAAGTAATCGTATTCGTCAGAGAGCGAGGGTTGTATATAAAAAGTGATTCTGGTTTAAAGTTTTCTCAGCATAGCAATACAGTGAAATGATCCAGTCAATGTCCATTCCACTGGCGACAAGGAGACTCTTTGGTCAAAAGGCACGTAACTCCCAGTTTGAATGTCCTTACTTTCCCATGTGTCCCTTTAATGTTCTTGCGTGACATAAAGTGGGTGCTTAAGCGTGTTTGGGGACACTCTGTACTGGCCATTAGGAGACCATGAGCTTAAAAAAAGCGAGTAATAATTATGGCATGCTGGCGGGTGTGAGAGGGAGCATTATGAATGAGGGTTTAAAGTCTTTACTATCTAAACCATCTTCGTGCTACTTGCAGCGGAAAGGCGCAATTTAGGATGGATTGCAGTGGAAAATAAAATATATACATAGCAGTTATGTTGTACAAAGAGTGAAAACCTGTACACTTTTTATCCATTTTATGGTGAGCTCTATGTGAGTCGGGTCTCCAGTGGAGTCCGCTGTCGTCTGATGAGCAAGAGAAGCTACAGCTACTAAAAATCTACTTTTTTTTCAGTCCAAAAATACTTTATGTACTGGCCCAGACTACCAACGGGAACTCCTGCATTACAGGTGCTATATATAATACATAACTTTCCGCTCCAAAATGATTTATAGTTATAGTGAATGTCCAAGGAACGAAAACACCTTTTCATCTAAATCCAAACATTCACATCTGTTGGCTGACTAAAGCCATTCATACAAAGTATGGTATGCAGCGTCACACACTGAAATACTACCAGCAGGTTTAATGTACATTAATTCAACCATCTGCCAGACTTAACAGGTTGGTCTGAGTTTTATAAAATAATGTAATCTCAGTCCTACCTATAGCTAACATGTCTTTTTTCAGTCAATATGTATCTAAAAAGAGGACATTAATATAGCATTACTGTAGATAATGACTAGTTACTATTTCATCAACAATATGGATTTTGTTGTGATATTGCAATATATATATATATATATATAGTATAATTATATAGTATATATATATATTAATACTTAACAGTATAACATATATATATATATATACTACAGTATATAGCTATGTATATCTATCTATCCATACAGTATAAATATATAAATAAATTGTAATAACGCTCTTGTCAAAGAGACTAGCAGAGTTAGCTGGATTGGATGTGGAACGCATATATTGCATATCCTGCTATCCACTATATATATATATATATTAATAAATATCTATATCTATTATATATATATATATATATATATTAAACTTGGCTCCCTATTGGGCAGACCGAAAAGAAACTGTTATAGGCATGTGGCCGCTTGCAGACAGGTTAGGTATTTTAACTGGGGGTGTCTACAGAATACACATAATATATACAGTATATTCATTTAAAGAGTAGCTTTCGAATAACCAAGGGCACAGTGGTTTGTTTATACAAAAAGTGAGGAGTCACAAGAAAGTTGCGGTTCACTGTGTGTAAACCGTGGCCCATCTAGTTATTTTCATATTGCATGCTAAATTTAAATGTCTCCAAGGACATTTGGAAGTTATTGCTACAGTTATTATCCTCAGTCCTGTTTCTATAGAAACATTTTGTCTAAGATGCAATTCTAGCACAATGAATGCTTATGGTCCTTACATGCAGAAAAGGAGGTCTGTGGATTAAAAGCAGCGCCGTGGGGTTTCATCACCAAAGCAGAGGTTGGATGTTTGCAGCAGAGTTGTGGACGTAGGACAATGATATCCCTGTACATTATAAAGGGCCGACCACATGGAAGCTCACCTGCAAAGAGGGCCGCACTGCTACTGTATAATGCATAGTTAAATCAATATGGTGACTTTATAAGGGGCCAGCTTTTCACTTATCAGAAGAGCTTGCCAGGGTTGGCTCTTCAAAATACAAAGTGAAGGCAGTGAGCTAAAACTGAAAATCACCTGCAAATGACCATTTTAGTGAATAAACTCACTTACGTGAATAAAAGTCAGATGACCATCTAGTGACCAACAGTTATTGTAACCCAGAATTAATTGGCAGCACACTGATATCATAATCCAAAATAAATATAGCGCGGATCATTTGTATTTCTAGCTTCCATTCATCAAACAATGTGTGCCAACTATTTCAAGTGTAGATTCAATATTATGTAGTTTATTTTATGTTAGAATTCTTATATAGTTATATACACAGTTACATTACGTTATAATTCCCAATGCTAACCAATAGTCAGACTAGTAAAAAATATAATTTTTTCCCAAGTGGCTGCTCTTCTTCTACAACCAAAACCGGATCGTTCCGAATTCGTGCTGCGGGCCGCTGTACTCGCTGCACTGCATGAAATGGTTCAAAATGCGTCTTTAGCAAAAATTCCTAATGATAAAAAAAAAAAACAACTTTGTAATAAAGCATCGTGATAAAGCATGTAGTGTAATGAATCAAAAGCCAGAATCGAAAAGATTGGTCAACACAAGCATTAACGGGATTTTGGCACCTGAGTAAGAGACCTGTGGCAAGGTGGCAGGTGGGATATAGATACGGGTGGTATATAGAAGGATCAGGGACATAGAAGTTAATTAATGCCTAAAAAATACATTTTTAGAAGATTACATACTGCTTTTTAAGAGAAATCCATGGCTGAAGAGTGAATTAAATGGTTAATGTGGAAGAGAGATCACAAGGAAGTAGTGGAATGGAGGCTACTTGGCATTTCATTGTTTATTTTTTTTTATCTCATCACATTTTGGACTAATAAGCCAGGTTCTGAACAGAGTACAATGAGGTCTTGGACAAGTACAGTGGTTGATTGTCCACCTATCTTGTCTACGTCTGATTAATAAGGCATCGTGTTTTTTTTTTTTCGCCCCGTGTTTATTTACACAAGTCGTATACATTTGGAAAGCCTGTAATGAAATAGGAAGTAACCATCTGGAATCAATATTTTTTTAGGCGTTGGAAACCGCGTTTTACTTTGGTTGTCCTGATGAACCATAATATGTCTACCACTCAGACACTAGACAGAAAAAATGTCCGCTATGATTACTGCTGAAAGATTAGCTTTGATTGATGTCAAGCAAAAACAGATGGTTTATAAATTGAACAGATAATAAGCCAAAGCCTGTGATTTGTGTAATTTGTACAGGAGTGCTTTTGTTCTCTATAATGTAAAGCTTTAGATTTTTCAAGATGTCAGAAATAGCAAATAAAAATCTATCTATTTTCTTTCCAAACTTATTACTGAGATTGATTCTGATGTATAGGTAACCCGAAACACATGTCACACTCATGAAAGTACGCACATCGTAGCTTGTATCCACGCAATTATTTTTCTATCTAATATTTCCTATAAACACTGGAGAATTTCAATCAATTATTGCAACCCAATCCCCAATTGAAGATTCTCAAACAAGAATCATTAAAATTCAAAGTAGAATCATTACAAAGGACATTCTGTGTTTTTGAAACCGCATTATAAATTATCTGGGTCTCATCAAATCTTCTTTATGTAGTAAAACTAACTGATTTGCAGACCAGACGTGGTAGTCTGGTCTTGTGTCATATATTTGTTTTTTTGTTTTACAAATGCTAATTTTCTGCGTTTAATGAATGTCGGCATTGGGTTATTTTTTTTTTCTTCTTCTTCATTTTTCAAGATGACGGAGTTCTCCGTTGAGGTTGCCAACAACTCTGTTTGTACTGTTGGCTGATGTACCAGGGCATCTTTTTTTTTCAGAGAAGAATCTCTAGGTAATGTTATAAAAAGTGATACTGGGGCACAATTTGGAAATTGTTATCACCATAGCAACCCATGGATTGGTCCAATCAACAGTGCCATTCCATGGGTTGCTATGGTTATAAGAACACTTTTCAAACTATTTGCGTATTTAACTTTTTATATATAACCTCTTTTTATAAAAAATTAAGGGTTCCTTTTCTGTCCACTGAGTTATCTAGCTACTCGTGGTTTTCTCACTATTGACTTTGGGTTGGTATGGATAGTGTTGTATCAGATGAACAATTTTTACACTTCTTAGAGTTTAGAGATAATACCAGAGATAATTGCAATATGCACCAAAAGTTGTATTTAGGATCAGTATGTATTTGCAGGTTTTGTCCCTGATTGGTTGAAAATGTCATGTTGAGAATTTCACTGATTCATCTGATCTAAAGGGGTTTATTCACTAAAGAGGGAGTTAGTTGGCTGGAGAGTTGCAGTTTCATCTCCCTGACTTTATTTTATAGGCCAACCCTAGTGAATGTCTGCTCCAAGACACCTCACTGATTGAACTATGCATCATGCAGGGCGCTCCGCTATTCAGCCAGAGATGTTCCTTTCTAGTGCATAGTGAATTCACAGAGTTGAAACCACAACTCTCCTACTAATTCCTACTTAGCAAACAAACCCCGATGTTTGTGACGCCCCCCGTTTTGCCAGAACACACATTGGTATGTGATAGTCAGCCGATTCCACATTTGGTACCGGGGAACGGGTATGATTTACAATAGTTCACCAAGAACATAAGACTGATTTGGGATCTAGAGCCCTCCTCAAAGAACTCAGAATGTCAAACATAAGATGCTCATGAAATTCAAAATTGATCAAAATTGTACGGCCTCCTGTTATGCAAAACATTATGACGTTTATTCTATGCAATAATTAGTGTTATTTCATTCCTGGTCGCGGTTGCTATAACTTTTTAGCAGTCCGATATTATTGTATCATTTTGCAAAGGATGTTTTTCAGAGACCTGAATCCCTCACGTGTTTTCATACCTAGTTCCTTACTTTTACTTCCTTAAAAATGAATCAATGATACTCATTTGCACCCCAAAAAATAATCAACGATCTAACGGGAACCCCGATGGACTGAAAAAACGTTTGTAAAAGTGTGATGGAACTATTTCCTATATTTATATATATATAAACAGAAATACGCTTTTTATCCATAGTAAAACACCTGGAACAAAATCAGATGAATTTAGCGAAAGTTCTACAGAAAGCGAGGAAGATGAGGAACAGCCAGAGAGGCGCCAGGAGAGCAACACCGACCTGCCTTCGGAATACTGGCAAATTCAGAAACTAGTAAAATATCTAAAGGTAAAACGAAATGATCCACGTACTTATTGTTTATGTTATACACTAAGTGCATTTTTTTGTTGGACAGATTATGAGATCAGCATTCGTATTTTCCAGTTTTATTGAAGTATTATATGTTTCTTAACTTTATTACCGGCTTTGGATATGAAGTCATGACTGCAGAATATAAATGTTTCTGAAGCCAAAAGGATGACATCCTTGAAAAGCACTTTGAAATGGTAATCTGTGTTTATAGAGGTAATAACATGATGCGTAGCTGAGGTTCTAAGCTCTGATTGTAAATGGCCACACAGGCTACAAAGTGGCCAGAGAGCGGAGGGGGGCTTTAAAGGGACAGCTTATTGTCACCCCTACTAAAGAACAATGCATATTTAAATTCTCTGTGAATGCTGTTATATTCATTCTTCAAAAATGAAAAAAGGACTTACCTGGTTGGCCAAAGGCATCGCCTCCAAGCCAAGCACCTGGGGTCGGGGACACAAGGTGGGTCTGATGAAATCCTCCATGAATTTGCACCTGAACGTAAAAGTTTGTTTATTCCCCTTATTTATTTAAAAAACTGTTTCTACGTGGACAAAACTCAACAGGATCTATGCCGTCTCAGAAGACGCACTGCCTTAATATATAAAGTTTTACCACTAACCAATAGAGGTGCAAAAAATGAATATGCAAGAGTTAACCAAATAAAGCAATTTAGTGACAAATTGACAAATCCTTTTTCACCTTAACCAAAAAAACTAAAATGGCTATTTTTGAACATGGAAGCTAGTACACCTAACCAGCATCATGTGCAGTTGGAAAAAGATACTGCCATACCGCAAGCAATCAGGCAAACTGTATTGATGAACTGTTAGATCAACCTGCACATGGCTTTAATTATTAGTTGATGAAAAAGCAATGCACGTTTGCCCAAGCTAACAAAAAAGCGATTTTTGGCTTTCTTGATTCTGGAAAAAATAACTGTGATATATGATGATAAAATGTATTTTTTAAGAGCTACTTTAAGGTAAGAACGTGGTTAATAGTTCCCAGTAGTCCAGCCTTGCAAGCTACCTTTTCCAAGCCATTGGCTCATGGTAGATGGGAAAGTAAAGCAAAATTACAGTGATGGGCCATGTATGAAAGCTAAAGTGTCTACAAATTGTACCCACATGTGCGTGTGCATTAAAGCCGATTCGTCACCAAATCAGACACTTTACAGCTCTGTACGCTAAAGAAATATATATTCTTGTGGATTAACGAATGCAAAAAATATTTGTATGTACGGTGGGGAAAGGAGTGTTCATACTCTGAGGATCTGCATTATTATTCCCCATGAAGTTATTTATTCCCTATTTATTCCCGGCAGCCTTTGTAAAAGGAAATGGGGGATAACTTCAGAACTGGACATCAGATATAATGCTGGTTCTGCTCCTGGCTGCAGATCATTATTATTATTATTATAATATTATTATTATAAGTATATTTTATATCGCGCCAACAATTTACGCAGCGCTTAATACAATACATATATTCAAGGGGTATTCAAGAGTTAACTTTTAAACTAAACATCTCAACAATTACACCAATGGACAATAAATGAATTTTCCATATGCTTAAAGCTGTGATGCTAACAGTTCCCATTTAACTGTGCCTGTTGTAGTAAGGTGAATTATTGTTAATTTATTAATATTTTCTTTATAGCTAGTTTTCTAGAATGCCGTAGAATGGGAAAGCAAAGGCTTGCACAGCTTGGTGAAAATACTAATTGAAACACATCATCCTATAGAATACATAATAATATAAGGGGTTACATCTGTTTAAATTCATCTGTATACGTTCAGCTGGCAATTTAAAAAAGATTGCTTCCAGGTTCACTGTCGGGGCATACCCAAGGTCACTCACTATTCTAAAATTCTTACTGAAGAGTGGAGCTCTCCGGCCACCTTTTCTTTCGGTAGACAGAGCCTGTCGGAGTTTTATCCCACGTTTAAATATATTGATGTGGTCTCGGCACTGGCTGCCCTACCAGTAGATTACCAAGTAGAGCGTTTAGCTTCTATACACTGTTTGTATACAAGGAAACATGTCTTGCTGTATGTTTATTATTACTAGGGCTCTGGGCAAACGTCTGCTGTTTGGTCCTTGGATGAAAGGTCTACTGGAGCACCTCAGGTGTTTCTGCGGATGACTGACAGGCAGTCTAGCTAATAGCAAAAAGTAAAAGGAAAATGTATCAAGCAGCTGCCAAGTAATTAAGCAAGATGTGTGTTCTTCCCGGGAAGTGCTTCGAGGAGAGCAAGATAATTATACCTCCGCATTTGGCAGGGTACTATGTTTTAGAATGCGGGGAACACACACACAACGTGATTCATATGACAGAGCGTTCTATTTACTAAAGAGCGAGTGCATATGAGTTGGCAAAAATACTAGTTTGCAAGCGCATGCCAACTCGCCTTCTAGCTGACAAATATTAACACTCAACTAGCATACACCATATTATAGGAGAATTAAGTTGATGTGAGTTTAAAAAGCAAGCAAAATTCCTAGTTTTATTCCCATGGAAAGAGGTCAATGTAAATTAAAATAAAAGGACAAAACAGATTCAATGGAGGACAATAAATGGGTGCTGGGTGCACAGGAGCCTGTTTATATACCGGTGTACACCAGTGACCCCTAGTGGGTGGAGGATGCTTTGACACCCATTATAGTCAACAGATATGTCTAACCGCATGGCTGCATGTGCTGACGAGCATATAAACACACTCCAACCAGTGGCCGGATCACTGTCTCCCATTTCACTTATTGACTTCATTTATTACATCATCTATTACCCTTATGAACATCCATAATAGATATAGTTTTGGAGTACAGTGTTGGTCCGGAGCTCATTTAGGCAACACCCCCCACACCACTTGTTTCTGTACATCCAAATCATTTCACACTATTGCCCTGCTTACCCATTGTACAGCACTGTAGAATATGATGGTGCTTTATAAACCAATATAATAATGTATGTTTCTTTTCAGAAAAATAAAAAAACTAGAAAATACTACGATCAGACTTCAGGATAAATATTGTTCAATTGATCACATTTCAAAAGACTTACCAACAACATGTTGATACTGTGTGAATTTAATAGGCAGCTAACTTTTTCCATGTTTAATAAAACATGTGTTATGAAGCTGGTAAAAGCGGCGTGTCCTCAGACGAGAAATATCTGCTTTAACCACCCGCAGTAGTGATTTTCCTGTAGACCTCATGGTACTAAACACATGCTACTATTTTATTGTGGTTTTGTCGAAAGTGTTGCATAAGTACTTTGCAGAGGAAAATATATAATACGTATTTACCATTTTACATTGAATGCTTAAGCTCGGGAGAAATGAAGCCTTTATGTTGTTTCCTATTACTTGGAACTCTCTAATCTTTGGTATTTGATAGATGGTGGCGGAATGAAACTGTTTCCTGTGCTGGAAAAGCCTTAGCGGACGGCGTTAGGTGAAAAAAATATACAGGGTAGAGAACTGGTTTAAATGTCTTGTGATGTTCATATGCAAAGTAAATGTACTTTTCCCAGAATGCCTTTCTCTATTACTTTTTTGCAGAAGACTGCATTTCCCTTTTGATTTCTAAGCAAATGTTTTTTAGTTTCTGTATCTAAATTACTGTAGTATTGAAATCTTACAATTAAAATAAAAAAGTAATATAAAATGTTAAAAAAAAATGAAAAATAAATTATTAAAATGATATCTACATTAATGACAATATCTGGAGGCTTACCGAATTTGCCTTCGGCAGCCGATGGCCGAGCCTTTGTGTCAGTCAGAAGGGTGGGGGATGAGTTGCCTATATGCCCGCTCCCTGTCAATTTAAGCCCATTTCCTATAAATGTCCCCAGTAGCTAGCGTGCTCACCACTTCCTGTTTGGCTAATTACACAGCTGCAGTATGGCTGTGCCCACTTCCTGTTCAGATACAAAGGCCTCTGGTGCAGCGTTCCTGTGATTAAAATCATTAGCTACCTGAGTTTATAAAAGCAAGTGTCTGAAAACCAAACAAGCACAAGAATAAAGGTGACTAGCGGAGGATAACATTATACAATATATCATATATATAATGTATATATAATGTATATATATATATGTATGCATATATCACTCTCTACAGGAACAAACTGGTTTCTCTAAAAGAAGAACAAAAAAGATGTGCGTTTCACTACCTACACACACGCTATCAAATACCTTCAATTACTGGCCGAACGATTTTCTAGCAAAGAAGGGATTTGAAGGGATAAAACGTTTAATAAGGATACCATGAATTATAATTTGGTCAGGAGGGAATTCTACCCCTTTTTTGGAGGCACCACTGGAACTTGATGTGGGGTTTTGTCCTTCTTCTGGATCAACAGCATGATTGAACTTACTGCGCATGATGGCTGAGGTGTAATTACCTTGGGCAGTGCCCTGTACCCAACCCAAGGCAGCGCACCCAGCCGCCCCCCTCCGCAGTCAGCACCCTGAATGCATTAAAAGGCGATGCACGTCTTTAAGGCATGGTGTGCCGGGATATGATGTCATAATCCAGTGCGCTGTGCCTTAAAGGCACACCATGTCTTTTAATGCAGTTTATAGAGGCTCTGCTGAGCTGTCACAGCCTCCATAGCATAAGTAGGCTGGTTGGGGAGATCTCCCCTGTAACCAGCCCATTATGCAGCGAGACATCCCGGGCTGGTGGGGGCTTGACGGCCCAATAGGGCGATCTGCCCCTTGGTTTTGTAACAGGGGGACTGCTGCCCCTAGACCTGTCGGTCTAGGCTTGGATATGTCACTGGTCTTTTTATTCATCCTAAATTACTATGTGGCAAGCTTTTAGTGAATGAATGTAATAACACTAAAACATGTGCACGTGACCCCTCCCCTATAACTTCTCCCATTTTTTTTCTCTCTCCATGATCTTTAATTTTAATTTAATGTAACCTCCATCTGTTAAGCTCCAAATATTTAATTTTCTGAAAATGTTTTAAATGTGTTTATCAACTTACCGGTTACAGAATTATGGTGTATCCTCTTCATGTTCATTCTGCGTGGGGTTCCGCTTACATTCGAGACTCTAAATTATTTAAAAGCGTATACTTTCCACTAATTTCATGTTCAGATACTGCACCATGGGGTTTCTTTTTCCATTTTTAATTGTTTCCCCTTGTCCCCTTGTGGATGTGCAGGTGGGTGTATCTCGTATTTTTTTTCCTGGCCACCTTTCTTTCTGTGTAAAATGTGATTCTATGAACTCATTAACTTGAGCCGAATAATTTGTCTTTTCTTCAAGGTCACATGTCATCTTTTTTTATGCTATGGTACAATTAATACTAATCCTTGCCCGTATTACTTCCTATTTTGTTACTAAATGCTTTTTGATCTGTTTTCCTAACTCTCCTTCTTCATAATGTATACACCATTTATCGAAACACATGTGAATGTCTCTGCACATTTCGTGCTATTCACTGGGTTGGTTTTCCAATCATTATGTGTAATCTTCTAAATTATACTCTGTCCTATTCTTCTTCCTAATATCTTTACAGTTGGGCACTTTTGGGCCAATAATCATCTCTTCCACTGAAAGACCGTCTTTGTTTAGCATGAATAATCTACAGAACCCTTATTTGTATTATACTCTGTTCAATAACTTTAGCATTTTCACACAGAATTATAAGCTGTCCCTTTTCCTAACTTTACTCACTAAAGCAAGCATCAAGTTATATATATAATTTTTTTAATTTAATTTTTTACATCAGGGAGGAAAGATGGACAAAGGGGTCCCAAACGAGATTTGTCCCACCTGCTGGAATATTAGATCTAGAAACAATTCTCATCATTGCTTCTGACTAGTCTTTGTAAAAAGATGGTGAAAATATGAAAAAAAAGAGAATTGAAGAATTTAAAAGCTTTAACCTTTTTTCCTTATATCTAACCAGTGTCTTTAGCCTCGGTTTTACAGCCTTTGATAAAGTTTCGGGTTTTAGCTTTCACCTCGTATTACTTTCCCAACACACGAAAAACGACCTTCCATAACTATGTAATTGAATTTTGTGGAATGAGCTCATGATATGCCATGGGCACAGCATGTTCTGTTTAAGCAAGCGTGTGCAGTTTAGACTTACCCACAAACGCTTTCATGACCTAAACAGTTTGTTCTTTGGAGACGGGTGTATTTGAAAGCTAAATGCCATCCCAAAACTTACCGCTTTAAAACTACAATCTTGTTTTTTCTTCATTCTGTTACCTCGTAAATTACTATTGGCCATATGACCCGACCAAAGATGTAGCACTGGGCCAGCTTCCAAGCCTCAAAACACAGGTTACTCTCTGAGGCCCAATAATATGAACTGAGTATTAGGCAGTTTGAATGTAACACTATAAATGTTTTAATATAATAACATCGACGCATGTAATCACCGTTCCTTTAGACTCCATTACTGGTCCTTAAACTATGCATGTGTAATCGAATCAAAAGTCCGAACAACATCTCGGCAGAGATTACTTAGACATGTAAGTTGTCATCAGGTTGTCATAATAGGTTTTGCTACGAGGAAAAGAATTTCATAAGATACCTTTATTTATTTAGTCTACCAGTCAAATGTAAATTGGATTATTTTACAGAGCAGACCTCGTATCAATACGCAGAAAATTCACTCATACTAGCTATATTGATCACATATGAAAAGCGTCAGGTTTTTTTTTGCTTACATACTGTCTTTGCTTACATGTATGTTGTCATTCAATCTGAGCGATTATATTTAAGATAATGATTAAAACTGAAAAAATATAAAACATTGGTGGTCACAAACATTAGGTCTATGAGGAAATAGGATAAAACAATTATAACAAAAAATAAATCTACCCCAGTACAATTTTTTTTTTAATTTTTTTTAATTTGTGATCTAAAGAAAGTATTAATTGGATTTCACTAATGAGAATTCTTTCCACAAAGATGCCTAAAATTGAATAAAGAGTCAAAATAAAAAATACACTATTGCTGCCTATTTTTGATATATTTTGCTAACCGCAACCTTTAAAATCTAAATGTTTTGAAGGAGCAGTCATAACATTTTTTCACATATGATTGCATTAGAGAAACCCAGCGACCCAGTCGCCCCCACTGTGTTCTCTACTATATCGTTAACGCAGGGAAGATGCACCTGGATTCAGGCCTGACCCCTCCCACTAGGGGCAAATCATTCACCCCCTCCTTCCTTGATACATGTCTTTATAGAGGATTTGTACTGTACTAAAATAACCTCTTGGAGGTGGAAAATATGTACCTGAAAAGCTTAAAATATGAATAATAACAAAACCACAAGTGATAGATGTAGATCGAAGTGATAGGTTTTCAGTGCTGGAATTAATTATAGTTTTGTCTCAGCTGAGACGGTTCATGTATGAGATATGTGTGCCTTACCTGTTTTTCAGTGCTGTACACCTAAACCAAAGCATGTTTATGTGCATGCCTGGGAGCTCTCTGCTTTTTTCTGTCTCTCTTTCCCCTTACTCTGGGCAGCAGAGCAGTGTTTGGCCACACCCACTCCCCATCAGCTTCCCCTCCTGCCCCTGCCTAACTAAGGCTGTCGGGGGTTAAACCCACCCCTGAGCATTGATATCCACGCCCAGTTATGGCTAGTCTTGTCCCCTCATAACGCCATTGCCCAGATGAGCTTTAGACAGGACCAGACTGGGGGTTGCTACAAAACATTGTACTCAACATGGATACATTTGGCCCATACAGTGGAGCCTCTGCAGCTCCGCTGTATGGGCACTCCCTGTTGGCCAAGTCCGGTGCTGGCTCCAGACAGCCTACCTGCAGCAGTATTATTATACCACACACAGCTCTCACCACATATAAAAAATCTTTATCTCTTCATTGAATTAATGCAGCCAAGGTCTTATTCCACTGAAGTTAAGATCACCTCATCCCCTATATGTACAGAATGGGTGAACAAGATACAATTTAATCACCTCATGGAGGACTCGGTTCACACAGCCAGAGTTGGCATTGGCCCGAACACTTGAGATCTGACCTACACAAAACCCTTTCGATGTGAAGTACTCTGCTATGACCTGATGTCCGCATTAGTGACACGGAGCTAATACCAAGCAATACCAATCCTTTCCATCCGACTGTCCCCTGACGCTGAATTATGCAGACCTTACATACACCTTCTTTCCTTCTACTTTTCTTTTCCTTGACTAAACTGATTACAGGTCTCATATCTCAGACTCTTATGTTCTGCTCATTGTGCCTCAATGTCGTATATCGTATTATATGCTTATGTACTGACTTTTTTTCTGGAAACCTGCAATAAAACCTGAATTTCAAAGTTCCCTTTGAAAGTTGGAAGTGACATTCTCACTCAAAGCTTGCGTTATATCTATATCAAAGCCTTTCGGATAGGTGCCTCTGAGTATGTTATATACATTTTTTTATTTTAACCAGAAGATTTAAAAAAAAAAGTTCAACAGTTGAACTTTCTGCCTAACACAAAGTGTCACAAAACATTTTCAGCTAGGAAATGTAGTTTTATTGGTATTTATTTTATAATGTAAGCTGTCTGTATGAAGTGTTACTTTTGCACTTGCAGTTTTTACTAGAAGCAAAGAGTAAATATCTTTTGCAGAATAATAATAATAATAAGCCCAATTTCTCACAATTTCTGCAGTAAAATGTCTCGATCTGGATCCAAGGGTCTTTTAACAATTTTTTTGTTTCATTGGATCCTGCTTTGCCCTTACAGCCATGCTCCCAATGTGTATACCGAGCACAGACACCCTGTATTTATTGTAAAAAGCAGATGTAATTAGAGCCTAAATTGTAGAAAACAATTATACAGATTTAGTTGTTTTGTCTGTATGTGTGTATAATACACATTCATGATTCAGTATCCTACTAAATGGAAACGTGAGAATTATATCTCAAATTTATATTAATTTTATTAAATTCCTTTTGGACTATGTGCATACAGCTTAATAATCACTTTTTAACTTTATTTTAATATCTGGCTTTGCAAGCCTAGGAAAAGTTCTACAGATGCACTTAGAAATACAGGTTTATTAAAATATTGGGTATACTTTATAAAATGATTCTTTATGGCAAATATATTTCTAGGGTGGAAACCAGACAGCCACCGTTATCGCACTATGTGCAATGAGAGATTTTAACCTCGCACAAGAAACCTGCCAGCTGGCCATAAGAGACGTTGGGGGACTTGAAGTTTTAATTAACCTTCTGAATACAGAAGAGATCAAGTGTAAGGTAAGAGACTTTGGCAATGAGTTCTACCGTAGACTGGTATACAATCGATTAAGATGTAATAAAAAGAGAAGATCCCGAGATGCTGCACTTTCATAGATGGTTTAATCTTAAAATATTAAGAGTTAATATATATATATTATATATATTTATATATATATATATATATATATATATATATATATATATATATATATATGAGAAAAAAACACTTTTTAAAATAACTGATTATTTAAAAGTTAAGGAAGTCCGGTGGACACAGATGGTATAATTTAAAAGTAAGCAGTTATAATAAAAAAAATAAACTTCTAAGGGAACCCAAGATTGCTCTAAAAATATTTTTTAAAAAAACAAACAAGAAAATTAGCTAGATAAGGCTATCCTGATTTTGAAAATACTTGAATGATGAATTAAATAAATGAATGATTTTGACAAATTAATTTGTTTGTTTAAAGACTTTCTCCCTTAGAGACAATATTATGTTGGATCAAATTGTTTTTAGTTTTTTTTTATTTGATCATTTTAAACTTGTATGCCCATGTTTGGGAAATTTACTTTTTAGAAAAAAACTCAATAGAAAATAATGTCAAAAAAATCAGCCTATGTTTATGCACGGGACATCCTTACTTTTCAAATGTATTAGAATTAGATCTTTGCCCCCCCCCCCAAAAAAAAACACGGATTATGTTGTGTTGAGGCTACCTACAGTATTTAGGATTAAATGCCTGGGTGTTAATAGAAGAAGCCTTGTGAGACCTCTCCTGTATATTTAGTCACTACAGTTAATTCACTAAGCCTCCTTGGTGTGTGGAATAGGTTTTAACAGCTAACAGATATGTGGGCTTATGCATTTTTATAGTCAGTAGTATCTGGTTTTGTTGAAATAGACAGGATGTGTATGATATATATATATATATATATATATAAATATATATATATAATATATATATATATTACTTTTGGACTCTAATAGCCTTTTCTGTGCTTTTACTCAATATTTTCCTTGTAAATTTTCCTAGATCGGCTCATTAAAGATCTTAAAGGAAATTAGTCACAATTCACAAATCAGAAGTTCTATCGCTGACTTTGGGGGTCTACAAACCATGGTCAAAATACTCGATTCCCAAGATAAGGACTTAAAATGCCTGGCTGCTGAGACAATCGCCAACGTTGCCAAGTTTAGACGAGCGAGGAGAACAGTTAGACAGCATGGTGGCATCAAGAGATTGGTAAGTGCAATCCCATCGGTTTAGTCCTTATTTATTTGCAAACATCTGTCTTGCTCGGAACTTGCTCTAGTACCGATCAGGGATTACCACCTGGTTTGAGTACGAGACCTCTTTGTAACCAAGGAAATTAGAAACTCGTATGTTTTATGGGATCTTTTTAAAAGGGTTCCTATCAACCTAGTTATTTGTTTTAAGAGTATCATGGTATTTGAGTTCTCACAAATTATGATTTTTGTAGCAGAAGGTTTTATCATATTGAAAACAATAGAAACTGTCTAACTAATTAAGGTCTACGGGAAAAGGGATATCATTAGCAAAAGTATGATATTCAGGCGTGCATAAAGAAAGTGCACAGTGTGTTTGAGTTTAGAACGTTAACCACCATGACTGACAACAATGGCTGATGTTAACAACAAATCATTCAGGGCTATTCAACAGAAGTGTATTTTATTGTTTTTTTCATGAGGCTATTGAATTTACCAGCACCCCAAGAGGTGGCATGGGCCTATATGATGGGGAATGCTATAGACATTGGTATACAAAGGGGTGCATACAAACTGTTGTTAGGAAGAAAAAAAAAATATTATCCAAAATGCAAAATATGCATATTAGCTTGAAGTGATTTTAAAAAAATATTATTTTAATGAGTTTTTTTAAAAAATTTAATTGAAAAAATTAAACTGAAAAATTGGTGAATTTGAAAAAAAAAATATATATACCTATATATATAATCATCAATACATTCTCTGCAATGGCTATTTAGGTTCCATACCATGAAATTGTAGAGTTGCCCGAGAGTTCATGAAATTGACAGCACCGGTGTAAAATGCTATATAGTTATGTTTTGTTGCTTTTTACAATTGCTGGGGTCTCCATTGTTTTACAGTTTATGACCAGCAGATTTATAACTCTTAAAGTTTATGAGCAGAATTAATCAATAACTTAAAGCAAAGAACTGAGACACATTAGCAAATACTCCCCCTCATTTGACTATTAATGAAGTTATTTTCCAGATTTCATTTTGAATAAGTTTCAAAAGCCAAATAAAAAAAAACCACTTAAATAAAATTATTAGAATACTAGCTTGCTGTTTTCTATGTATTTAGTTCTTTAAAAATGTAATATATTCTTAAGAGTAAAAAAATAAATGTTATTTAGTGACCGAGTTCTGTTGTCCTTTTTAAACCGAAATGTGCCCAGAGACTTATTGTTTTACTATTTAATAAATACGGGGTTACCCATCAAAAGCTACCATTATGTTTTCTAACCTTTTTATTATTATATTTTGTAATGCTAGACTCCAGAAAAAAAAAGAATTGATGAAATATTTATGTTGCATTTTAAACTTTATTTAATGTGGTTCTGCTTCTTATTTTCTTAATATTCTTATGGTTTTATTGGTTGCCAGCCTTATCATTATTGCTAAAGAAAATGTAATAATATACAGAAATATTACAAATTGGTATTTATTATAGGATTCGCTATATTTGTCAGTATATTGTATGATATTATTAATTTCAATTATTTTCATTAAGGTTGGTCTGTTGGACTGTGTTCCGATGAGATCATCCAGCCTCACCCCAGAGCTGGAGAAAGACATCGAAGTGGCACGATGCGGAGCTTTGGCTCTCTGGAGCTGTTCTAAAAGCACACGGAATAAAGAAGAAATACGCAAAGCTGGTGGCATACCGCTACTGGCACGCCTGCTCAAATCACCCCATTCCAACATGCTAATACCAGTGGTTGGCACTCTCCAAGAATGTGCTTCAGAAGTAAGCCACATTATCACATCTAGAAAGTGACGGATTTAACCTATTTTTTTTCTATTTAAAATGGTTAACCCTGACTTAAAATTGTGATTTTTAAAATATCTTTTATTGTTTTTCTGAATGCGCCCAGATTTATGATGTAAGTTAGCATGGGTGCTTGACTATAAACTTAACAGCGTACCTACTATGTACATGGCTGAGTTACTATAAGACAGCGTCTGCGTTGGACCGGATATAAATGGCTTCCCAAATCCCTTGAGATGTGACAGAAGCAAGGGAATCGATTCAGTGACCCGTCTTTCCCTTAATTAATGTTAACGGTCTTTGAAAATGTATGGTTTGGGATTCAACCCCAAATAGCAATCGTGGACTGCGCCTCAAACCCCCCCCCCCCAAAAAAAACCACATTAAAATCAATAGAAAACCTAATACAAAACACTAAGGGATTCAATGGTGTGTGAATGGTAATCCGTGACTTAAATGAATACAATAAGTTCTGTTCTTGCATAGAACTGAAACTAGCTTAACATATTCCTAACATATGTTTCTGTGTGAGACTGCAAAGTTAACACATCTTATATTTAATATTCTGTCATTATAAGTGAAAGCAAATGATTATACTCCACAATGGAAAGATGGCATGAGCATTTACCGCGCTCACACCTGTTTCATTAACTCTCTCACATTTGTATTGCCATTTGATAAGTTTCTCTCTACGAGATGAGACTCTGTGAGTGAGAAATCTGTAATGGAAAAAGAATGTATTTTTTTCAGTTACTTGTGTAAAGCAAATATTTAATATATATATATATATATATATATATATATATATATATATATGTGTGTTTATGTATTTATGTGTGTGTATATATTATATACATATATCTCACAAATGCCATACATACATTTGCATTTTTTACTATAACTATATAGTGATATTTATAACAAAAATAAACTGGGCTTTAAATAAAAATCTATGACATTTCTCTTACAACTATTGATAATATTATTATTAGTAATATTGCTAGAGAAAAATAATTTGGCAGTTTTAATTGTTTTGCCATTCTGTTTATTTTTTTTCCCTTCTGTATTTTTCTCTTTAAATAAGTAGAAAGTACCATTGTAAAACACAGTACTTATATTTTCTCCCTAAAAATTTATGTAATATATAGTGCTTTTTAAAATATTTTGCTAACTCCTCCACTTTTCTATTGGTGGATAATATTACTTTTTTTTTTCTCAAATAAAAGTGCACAATAGTGTGAATCTTAACTAAATCTCCAGTTACTAGGAACAATGGCTCCCATTTTAATGCTGAAGTATAACTTTTTGTGCTGTTATATACTCATTTCTGTGCATTCATCCCTTCGTGGCTTTTAAGATATTCTGCATGGCTCTTAAAGTCCCTTTAAATTTGGCTGACCATGATTACACATAAAAGCCTAATGTACTTATGTGTATTAACATCTTTATACAAGATCCTTCTATGCCCAAAACAGGTGGATGTTCAGCCACAAGGCTTAAGGATTCATGTTCACCGTATAACTAAATATAACATACCTGTTGATAACCTTCTTTTTTTGCATGCAGCCAAGTTACAGACTTGCCATAAAAACAGAAAAGATGATCGAGGATCTCGTTAAAAACCTTAGTAGTGAAAATCAGGAGCTGCAAATGCACTGCGCCAGCGCAATTTTTAAGGTAAGGCGACATCCCTCTTTAACTCATCCATTTCAATTGTTACTTGAATGTTTCATTTGTACATAAGCAGAACATGTTATTAGTGTCACACAATGACACTAAAGAGTTAAATATAACATTTTTAATCAAAATAAGCGAATTGGCATTTATTTACAAATTGAAAAACCAGTATATATATACATTATGCTAGCAAAAATCACTACTGAACGTATACTTACCTGAGCACCGCCATTGCCGATTCCTGGGGGCTTTACAATATAGTAATATGGAGCAGGGGATTGCTTACCCGACTGCCATGTTTACGATGTTTATCTCTAAAATGAAGAGGAATTTAATATTTTAAGTAACTTTTAAATAACTTTTTTCCCCCTATACATTTCCTAACCAATTGGATAACACAACGTGTAGATGAAAAGAGCTACCCCTACAAAGCGATATCTTGTCATTTTTTTAATGAAGAACCCTTCATAAGGCTCAAGCCTGATAAAGGGAAGCATTCTTTTAACACAATCCGATACTGTAATGTGCTCCTTATTTTACCAGGATTTTAGCGCCAAACCAAAATGTTAGTGAATTAAGAGAAACACATTTCTCACTTCATTTAGCGTGCCATTTTTTTAAAATTTTCTTTATTTTCAAACGATTTCACACAGCAATGTAGGCACATCATGTTTTTATTCGATTTTGAAGCTTACATATGTTGCGGTTTAAGTGATGACAAAAATGTTGCTCCATTTTTTCTCCCTTCGAAGTCTGCAATGCCCCGTTCTTGGCATTCCTCTGCGTTTGTCTTTGTTTTACTATTTTTCTGTTAAAATAAGGTACCCCTGGCTTTCTTAAGTTATACTCTTTGGCTTTGCTATGTATTTTATAGCTTGTATTTTAGTAGTTAACATTCTTTTTTTTCTCCCTGCCTGGCCATTGTTTATGACATCAGGTTTTATGATTAAGTCTACTTGCCAGCATTCTTTGCTGTTTAAGTCATCCACTTTGTCTCTATAACTAGACAAAAATAATTCAAGTGGCAGCGGCTTTTTTTTCTGTAATTGATGTCATATTGAATGTCCAAGAGTTATGAAATGGATAACATGCACTTGGATGATTTGGCAGCATCACGGCAGCCACAAGCAAACCATAATCACCAGTCCCCGGCTCGTAAGGCAATTCATATAACCCAAGCCTGCAAATCTTATTAGTTATGCACTTTGTCCACAAACAGAAAGATAATGATGTTTTCCTTGAGCTCGTGGAAAATCTATGTTGTGTGTGTGATGGGGAACGTTCCTCAAGTCGCTCTTTATTTGTGATATATATAGTGTGCGGAGGATGAAGAAACGCGGGATCTAGTGAGACAACACGGGGGCCTCCAGCCACTCGCCACGCTTCTCAGCCAGTTCGACAATAAGGAGCTATTAGCGGCGGTGACCGGGGCCATCTGGAAATGTTCCATCAGCCGGGATAATGTGACAAAGTACGAGCCACGTTCTGATTTGCTCTATTCTTTTTAATGTCGCTGCTGTGTGTTTTGCATTATCTAAATCCCAGACAGCGATAATGTTCGATTTGAAAAATTATTTTTGGGGGGGGGGGCTGTTAATGACCAGCTGGTTAAGTTGAAAGAAGGTGAAAGGCAAGGGTGATGGATTTCTTTCAGATGGGAAGGACAAGATCAATGGGTAATGAAAGTAGCAGGAAGCCGAAATGAGTTCTTTGGCTTAGGTAAAAGGTGCGTAAGCTGAAAATATCATCTGGATTGACACGATAAGCACCTCTGCGGAGCAGTTATACACTTCGACATGTCTCCAAAGGGATCGCTTACAGATCAGTCATGGTGATAAGCAGCTGCTGGATAAAACTGAGGACAACAAATATATATATATCATCAAGTCCTCATATAACATTGTTACTTTGCACAATAGGCAGATACATTTCTTTTTAAATAAAGAAGATTTCATTTTAAGTGGCAGCATTTTTAAAAATGGCCACCGATCCTTTCTCGCTTAATATGTTGCATGACTTAATTTGAATACCATTATATTTTTTGAAGCCCTTATATGCACGTGGGAGCCAGAACATGCAAGGGTCTTTATTTAGACTACAATGCCCACAATCTCAAAAAGATACAGCGCCCAAGTTAATTGATTTGGATTTAAAGTTGATCCACTACCCAGAAACAATGGAGTTTATTTGTTTCGTAAATGCTGAAAATTGTGATTGCTTCAGTTCATCAACATTTACTAGAATGTGACAGTCATCAAAGTAGGTGCTTAATCACCCCGTAAGTTTTGGAACATCATGTGTGAAAATATTTGCCAGGCTTTTGCCCCCAACAAACTTGACACAATGAATCACCACATCCAAGTGTGGCTATCAGATCTGCAAGGTATCTAAACTCTGGTAACTCCACAAATGCGATTTAATGCATGGGCCTATTTTTTTAATTTTTTTTTAAAGCAATTCATTAGTTTTTAGCAATAGATCTACCACTTTCTTTGACAATTACCTCTTTTTTTTAAGTAGAGTAAAATGGCATTGCTTTCCTAATGTGCCCTACAAGGAACACAATGTGATGTTTTTGAAATATTACGTTTTATTACTAGCATTCTCCATAGCGCTAAGGTGTCCGTATACGTATCTGAATGTCCGTCAGTGTTAAGATGCACATCGGAGGCTGAAGCAGGCTGGTTTTTAAAATATGTTCCTTGACTGTTCTTGTCAATAAAATATTTATTCTCATTAATTTATATGAATGTATTCGGCTCCTACATTGTTCATTTGTTTTATTTCATTCTTTAAGGTTTCAAGAATATAAGGTTATAGAGACTTTAGTTAGTCTGCTGGCTGACCAGCCTGAGGAAGTCCTCGTCAACGTTGTCGGAGCTCTTGGAGAATTTGGCCAGGAACCTGGATATCGAGCCATCATCCGCAAATGTGGGGGCATAAGTCCTCTGGTTAATTTACTGACCGGTACTAACCAGGCGTTACTGGTGAACGTTACGAGAGCTGTAGGAGCATGCGCATCAGAGCCAGAGAATATGGCGTAAGTATTGCAAATAATCTAGATTATCTAGATTAAGTGTTGCTTGCTTGTTATATGAACATAAAGAAGCATGTAAGATATAGAGGCAATCTATGCCAATGTGTTTTCATTTAACCTCACTAACGCAAAATAATTAGATATTGGAATAAGTTGACTTGAGTTGTCATGATGAGTTGTCATGCGCTGCAGTGTACACCCCTATTTTCAATGTATTCAGGCATGTTAAAATCTTCCCATGAATGCAATAACATGCACTACAATATATATATATATATATATATATATATATATATATATATATATAATTACACAAACAGAGCAATTCTGCAAATTATCACCATAATGCCATTGCCTTTTCCTGCAGATTGCTCCAATATTACTAGAATCTTTTTCTATAAATGTTATTTACTTGCCCCCCCCCACCTCATGTTTCCACCTTCTTAGAAGTTCAATCACTTTCATTATTTAGACTGGGAAAGGATTCCCAAAGCAGAAATACTTAAATCAGTTTGATTTAAGAATAAAACTTTATGTTCCACTATAACATTTCCTAGCATAGCATGTGTCGGGTTGATGTGATGTAATTAGTCTGCCCTTTGAGTGTAAGATTTCCCCCACATACAAGGGTATATTTATAAAAGTGACCCTGTTAAATTCCCCACTACATGTTTGATCCTCATGCTGATTAATGCACAAACACAAGACATATGGCGTATTTAATGATCCGGTGTTCTACGGTAGTTTGATGACGGTCTATGAAATTGTAGCAGACGTTTTCTGATGTACAGAAATAAGCCTATAACCAATTTTGGATGGACATGATTGACACATACCATTCTAATTTTCACTGAATGCACCCAAAAGCGGCTTTGAGAGGCATGGAGGTAACAGATTTGGGGAGCACATTTTCCATCTTTTAATTCGACGTTCTTTGCATTTCTATTACTCTACAGAGAAACCTGTAATAAAAATACAAGCGGCCGTCCTAATCTCTGCAAACTAAGGACGAGGTGTAATATAAAAAAAAACCCAACTATTTTTCTTAATTTCTATATACTAATGCAGTGGTTTGTAATAAAAATATAATTAATTGTGTTTTCATTTCCTTAAGCCTGTGGGAAGATACATAATGAGAATAACAGTACTTGCACATTTTTCTATCAAATTTGTTTTAACCAATTCCATGCCAGGACCTCGGCATGGTTGTTCCCACCACCCTGGAAATGAAGTTTTTCGGTATTCAGATTATATTTTTCTTTATGCCATTTATCACCATTTTTCTTCCTCTTAGTATATTGATCATCTGTTTTTCAAACACGGTATCTTTTTAACAGCGCTAGGCTGCCGTGTATCCTGCATGTCATGTTATCTTGTGTGAACACACTTGACATTTAACGCATTTGAAGAATAAAGGGAACCACAAATCTTGACATATGGCAATGGAATTTCTTAATGAAATCAAACCCGTGTCAGCTGCACAGAAATCCTGCCGTTCTTTTTTTCCTCCCGACGTTCTGGCTGTAGTGAAATTTTGTACAGCTGAAACCTTTGCATTCTCATCTGCTGTAACCGATGTTTATTTCTTCAATGCACGGCCATACGACAGGATAATTGACCGACTGGATGGCGTTCGCCTGCTGTGGTCTTTACTGAAAAATCCGCATCCAGGTGTTCAAGCAAGTGCAGCGTGGGCCATCTGCCCCTGCATCGAGAACGCAAAGGTAAGTGAAGACTAACCTGCCCTCTGTGTCCCTTTTAAACGCGGCGGCCCTCGTAATTGCCTATAGCATTACCATACGGAGCAATGAATGCAAATGAAAGCAGTTTACACCAAAAAATAAATCATTTAAACACAGTTACAAACACTATTTGCCAAACGTGCAATAACAACATAATGACATTCAAGAAAACACTTTACTTATTATTAGTTCTTTTTTATATAGCGCCATCATATTACGCAGCGGTATATTTAATATTCATTATATTAGACTTCCTCAATTGGGGGGGGTCAATGGACTCATGCGATACTCCAGGGTTTAGGTATTGATTATTTTATTTTAACTTTAACCGCAATTTTGTATATTAAAACAGAGAATGCCGTAAAGTCACAAGCACTAGATCCTGTAGAAAGATTTTTTACATATATGACCGTATAGAAAATGCATGTCGTCCTGCTATAAACCATACCCTGTTCCACAAGCCTTATTTATTTTATAATACAGCCTTATTTATTTTTATCATCCGACACTTCCATAATTATTTTGCCTTGTTTGTCAAGGGCTCTAGGTGGCTACAATCCAGAACCTGATGTTAGAATTTAATTTATAAACCGAGGGGGGTGTAGGGGGGCTAAAAAAAATAAAATAGGAAGAAAATAACCATGTCTATGTAATTTTAGAGTCAACTCTACTTATATATACCAGCCAAGATTCCTGGTAATCTCGAAATCTACTTCTCGTTTCCCAGCCTTGTAGGTTCAAGTCATATAAAGGCCCTTTTCTGGCCACTAATTAAATTATAAGCGTTTTCTTAAGCGGTAAACATTTTCTTTGGGCACACAGCGAATAGGTCATCACATTATAAGCCCAAAACGTATAAATTAGGGAAAGAAATTCATAGATTCTCTGAACAATGCCATTCTGTTCCATCTTCAAAAGTATTCTGTGTAATTCACAGATTAACCTGTACGTAGGGTCTTAATTTTAACATATCCATGTTTTCGTTGTTCTGCTGGCAGGAATTATTATTATAGCCTTTAAAACAGGAACAGACTTGTAAAGGAAGGAGTATAGTGTGTAATATTGATAACATATGCAAAAACGTTAACAAGTAAAACAATATGGTCAGGTCATCAAAAAAAAGCTTTGTAAGGGTTAAACACAAAGGGAAAAACTGTTAAATCTGTTAAATATAAATACATAAAGACATTTGTGGTTAGGAGTCATTTTTGAGAGGTAATTAACAGTAAGATGATATTCTTGCAATAATTCTGTTTATGATTTTCAAATGCAATAAAGGGAGCGCATGACCTACTGGAATATACTTTGCATTACACTGCTCAGTCCTTAAAGAGACACCCCAGTGTCCCAGACAATCCCCTAAAAATAATGCATATAATAATAATAATATATTATAATATCCATTAATAAACCCTGGAAAAAAAAACATGATTTACCGTAAGGAGAAGCTGCAGCTCCAGAACTGAAGGACCCAATAAGCGTCAGGAAAGTACACCTAATTCAAGTCAGTGGAAATATTTTTAAACCCCCTAAAACAATTGTCAAGCCATGACTGGAGCTGTCTAGAGGGGAATACATCTCAAGCCAGATGTGTTTGGCTGAAAACCTCTCCTGCACTTCAATAAGTGGGGAGAGTAGGGAATGGGGACAAATGGATAAGGGGGGGCATAGAAGAATTACCCCATGCATTTGCAAGGGGTACCCCACAAAACTTTACAGGGACAGCTGTCACATGCCTTAAATTAGTCCAGTTAGCATAGGAAGGGTTACTGCTTGTGAAGACTATAACAGGGCCTGCTAACCCTTTACGTTCCAGAATAGTAGGAGGGCTCTTGCTTCTAAGCCCCACTTTTAGATACTAAGTTAGGTAGCTCGGCTTTGGTTTTTGGCTCAGACCAGTGGTAAAATAGCAAAAACCTATAGCAGTTCATCTGGATCCTTTGCAGGTTCGAAGCTCCAGAGGGATCTTCTCCGCAGGGGTCGAGTCTATTCACAGCCAGTATCTCTTTAAAGAATCACTCTAAAGAGAGAAATAGGCTCATTTCACTCACTGGAGTGTATTTTCAGACTTGTAATATATCTTGTAAAATATGGGTTAAACCTTAAGACAGATAATAGATATTCTTGAATACTTAGATGGACGGTCACATCCTCCCAGTCTCAAAAAGGGTTAACTTTGTGTGTTACAGCATTGCTAACCCATCCGCCGTTAACAGTATAGTTATAAGTAAGGAGAATGTCTTATGAACAGGTGCAGAAACAGTCAGTTTAGGGGTTTTTTTTATATACAAACTCTAATTTAGGCTGCTTCATCTCGAAATCTATATTTAAGAACTCCAGCTTGTTCTAAACCCTTTTTCTCTGCCAACAATTAAAAATAAAAAAAAAGATTTCAGGGTTTTGCAAAACCAGTTTAATTGTAATGGTTCATATAGTCTTAGGATTTACAAAACAGATTTAACGTAAACCAGCTGCTAGACACATATGTAGCCATAACACCATTCATATACTGGAGTGGTTCCCTGCGCTCGGATTTCAGGGGGACGGATTGCTACTTTATTTCAAAGTATTCTTTATGGAAGGAAAATATTTCCCTAGTTTATATGTAAATATAGCCCAATTGGCTATTAACATTGTCTGTATTATTGTCTCCCATGTTTAAACCTACATTTTCTTTTATGGTGTCTATCCCTGTGTACTGAATAGTATTTGGCAAGCAAGAGTTTAATTAATGCAGCATTGCGTTTATTTTTTTTACTAACAATCATATTGGAATTTACAATATCCTGCATTTATCTTCAAAAATAAATATATTTTAAAAAACATATAAATGGATCAAAGAAAGTACAGGAGGTAAGTTTAGTTCAAGGGAGGAAAAATGTTGGAACAAGAGGTCATAATCTAAAACTAGAGGGTCAGAAGTTTAGATGTCATGTCGGATGTTTTTCTTTACTTGGAGAGTGGTAGATGAGTGGAACAGCCCCCCATCAGAAGTAGTAGAGGATAATGCAATTAGCATATGGCTACCCTTAACCTAAGACAAGGACTGATTAAGGTTTAAGTCTTTACATCAGGATAAAAAGGCAGACTTGATGGAATCAATAATTTATCTCTACATTGGGCAATGGCGATTTCTCCTGTTTTGAGGAGCTCCTTGACTCTTACGGGAAGGGGGGTAAAAATCTGTATTTGAATATTTTTCCAATTTCCTTAGGTAGCATAAAGATTATTTTTGTTGATAATCAAAGTTTACTTCTGCAATCATACCATCACATTGAGGACAAAATAATTTTTCACTGACAAAACTGTTTTTGACATCATAAGCCTTCCAAAAAAATACTGCCGACAGATGTATGAAAAAAAAAACTTTATCTACTCTGTGTGTTGGTATGTTTATTTAGTTGTAATCTATGAAATAAGAAAAATACTTGGTTTTGGAAACAAATAAGATCTTGATTTAGTTCAGGGATTATTTTTTCCTGGCTGAATTCATTTTGGGGTTTTTTAATTGATGAACTGGACATTTACTGGAGAGCTAGAAGTCTTTGCTTTCTGGAAAATAGATCTCCCTAAATTTCATTTACTTTTTAATACAAAATAAAGTCTCAGTGATTATCCAAACGCCACATACAGCCCAATTTCAACCTGCTCCAGATGCCTAAGCATTTAACATTTGGGATATACAAAAAAACATAAAAGAATATAGGAATTATCTTGCAAATTAATATATCACTTTATTAAAGAGTAAAACTATTTTGTCAAGTGATATAGAAATAAACTTTTTAAAATAATTTGTTGGTAGTTATTGTTTAATATTTTTAACAAACAACAATTAAATTATTTTCACCTTTTATAATATTACCAAAACACTTAGTAACGTGTATTTTAGTTTTCTCCAGACATCTGTCTGTCTATCTTTTTATCTACATACTACAAAGTGTCCATCTTCTAGGACTCAAATTCCACTTTCCTACCCTAATGTCTCTCTTTTCCAGGACCTCATTTCTGGGTATGAGTGTGTCACAGTGTTCAACAACCCTAAAATCACAATAATGTGTATAACAATCAGCAGGAAATTGGTTTATAAATTAAATTGTGGGAAAAAAAAGATTCTAAATTACTTATTTAGTTATATACCCCCTAACCATGACTCTAACCATAGCCCTTTATACAAAGTGTCCCTCTTTCGTCATTTCGAATGTTTGCAGGTACAATAATACATATATAAATATATATATAATAAATAGATCTATATTATAAATATATATATATATGCAGTGACAAGAAAAAATCATGTCAACATATGATATGATCTCCATCTAAGTTACAATAAGGAACAAACACAATCTGTTTTAACTAATAACACACAAATTATTGTTCTTTTCCATATTGAATATACCATTCAAACATTTACACTCTGTGTTGGAAAAGTATGAACCCCCTAGGATAATCGCTTCAACAAAAGCTAACTGGAGTCAGGAGTTAGCAAACCGGGAGTCCAATCAATGAATGTGGGAGATTGTGCTGCGTCAAACAGCATACCCTTCATGAAGATTGTTTTTTAGTGACTGGGTTATAATATTATTATTATTATTAATTCATTATTAAATTGTTTCGAGGGCTATAGTAGGCGACAGAAGTGCTGATTTGCCTCAGAAGATCTGAGGTCTAAAATAAAATATGACCTCTATTATAAGACAAGGTCTTTTTTTCAGATTATTATTTGATATGGTCTTCTAATGAAGCAAATGCAGTATTTTATATAATAGGATTGCAAGTAGCTGAAAACTTCAATGAACATGAAGAATAGGAGACACGTAACGGAAGATGTAGAGGCCCTATTTAACATATAAAAAAATCAAATGGATGAAAAATACATTAGTACATCAGTGAACATAAATTTAGATATGGTCGAGGAATCTCAAACTATTAGTACACTATTACTAACTATCATTAATACAAATAATTCACTTGTGAAACGGATGCTGGAAAGCCAAGATGTCATTCATACTTAGCTGCTGTAAAGTGATTCTCTGCACATCTCTTATATAAGTCTGGGATAAAATGAATACAAGGATGACCACAAAATGAACAGTCTGTTCCAAAATAGCTAAATCCCCCCTGGAAATCTACGAGCAAGAAAATACTTCTTCGGATCAACATGTCCTAAAAACCGAGAGCCTTCTTCTTCAAAAGACATAAATTATCTAATTGATGTCTCATAACCTGCCAGGTATCACCATCCAGCATGTCTCAACTGAACAGTCATTTCTATTAATCCAGAATCATTGAAATTATTAATAAATATAGGGTGCTTTCCATGTAAAGGTAGCATAGTTTATTATATACAACATACAGCAGACAGCGTGTGGAAGCAGGAGCAGATCCCACCAGTCATGTACTTAGAGGGCCATGTTTTTTAGGAGGGGTGCTTTCCAAGGCAATGTCTTAACGGTAGAACCATTGTCTTGCCTATTCAGTAAACATGTTCACCAAGGTCTACTTAATTTTATCTGGTGCCTCTTAAAAAGCACTTTAAAGCATAATGCCCAGAGTGCCCGACAGCTAGATATAATGAGAAATCTGGATTTTTTTGGCTTGATGGCTGAAAAATGTGTACAATGACTAATATGAAAGCTAAATTATGCTAACAGTAATACCACTAGTTTATGTTAGACTTACGGTTTATGAAATTAGAGACAAATAAACTCTAGAATCAGGATTCCTGGCAGAAATCAATCTTCTGCTTAGTTCAATTAAAATTCAAATATTTTAGTGTACGTCATGGGGGAAAAAGGGTCCGACTGGGAACGAAATGGAAATATTGGACGCCAGCCCCATTTATTGTATTGCCTGGCCGAGCTTCAAATGGGTATGTCTGTACTGTACATGTATTTTGTGTTACCCGTGTTGTATTAATACTTTTTTTTTGACAAATTCTCATTTGGATCTAGGCTTTCATTGTGTTGTTTACCAAATGGGAATTCAAATCCTAAAAAAAACTGGGTTTGAGAGGACAGATTGTAATCCCAACACCGAGTCTCGTAAGAGCCCATTTATGAATTCTGTTTATAGATTTTTGGAAGAATATTAAAAAAGGCATTTGGTGACACTCCTACATAACCAAGCAGGAAATGTAAATTACATAACCCAAGTGATACATTTCACGTAGACAGGGGCCAAAAAGAACACTGGGAGCTCAACATAAATTAAGATGTATTTTTGGACACACAATGAAATTAAATTATGGCTTTGTATTAGTACGTACATTTTTGGGGGTTTGTAAAAAGATTTTTACTGTATCGTTTGTTCAGTCTGGTTTTCAATCTGAAATTATCCTGGCACAAACGAGCCAGGAGCAATGCTGTCTTTGTAAAGGGAAATGTTCCGGATATTTACCAAAAAAAAAAAAACAACAATAAATAATCATGTTTTAAACAAATAAAGTAAAGCATTCACTTCATCGTTCCAAACCTATTCTTAATAGTTTCATGGTCACCATATGACAGCTGCTAGACTCGGATCCTGGTACTTTAATTACCCCGCAAAGTAAATTTGGTTTTAAAGAGGTACAAATAGCTAATAGCCCCTCACGGTGCTCTCAATGATCATTCTTACTTTATGAACGTACACTTTGCTTTTGCTTACAAGAATCCAGTGAACCCTCTCTATTGTGTTTGTTCCCCATTGGTCCGATTTGGCCCCTTTTGACATTTTTACCTTTACTTTTTATACCAGAATCCTGTTTTTGCGTCAAGTTACATTGGGCATGTGATGCTTGTGTGGCCACATCAGCCATTTTTCTTCGAGACGATACCTATCATAGTTTTAGTTACTCTTCTTCAGCCCATCCCAGCTGGTATAAATGTTCAGTTTTCCAGAGAATTTACCGTGAATTCAGTCATATGTATGTATATGTAATTTATAATATTATAACTTAATATTTGTGAATATTTAATGGGATGATAGGAGAAAAATACCATGATCGTATGCAAATTGCAAGCCTTTGTCAGACCGTGAATAGACCTGTGTGGCAGAGTAAGCTTCTATTACAAAATGAGAATTATCTGGTTTATTTAAAATAGTTTCGAGACTCCTTAAGACTTGGGAGGAACGCAGATACGGGCCATTTGGCTGAATATTAGATCCAATCATGTCCCGTTATTGTGTGGTTTAGTGTTGGTTGTATTTGGGTATCAACGTTATAAATCTCAGGTATAGCATGGAGGCAAGGATATCTATATATTTGCTAGCTCCTGGGGGAAAAAAAGAAATTCCCTTGGTCCCTTCCTACCAATTACCAACAGCTTTTCTTTGTAATGCTATGTATAAATCATTTCTTATGGTCAGAGCCATGATTCATGTGGTGGCACGAGATCTTGGTGCCCCCTGGAACCTGTGTTAAAGAGCCCCCCACCATGTACTTATCCCAGTATGAGTCGAATTGACTGTGTCTTGAAACAACAGAACTTAATGAGCAAATAAGCTTACACAAAATATTTGGTGCTAAAACAATACCGACATCACTATAACTATTTTATGTTCTTGTCTAAGCATGTAATATGTTGTTTGGTGCAGGATGCAGGAGAAATGGTGCGATCTTTTGTCGGAGGTCTGGAACTGATTGTGAACTTACTCAAATCTGAACACACAGAGGTGCTAGCAAGTGTTTGTGCTGCTATAACCAACATAGCCAAAGATGAAGAAAATTTAGCTGTTATTACAGATCACGGCGTGGTTCCCATGTTATCGGCACTGGCTAACACGGTAAGTATGTTTGCATGAAACCTTAAAGTCATGAAATGGCAAATAACATTCGCTGTGCCTTTTATGTTGGATCATATTAAACATACCATGTACCAAAACTGTGGTCAACAGAGAAGCTTTGGTGGTGCTCCTCAGAACGCACCCTTTGTCCCTGTTCTTGAGTGCAGAGCTGCTCTCTGACAGTACCGGCTGTACTTGAATATCAGCTCTGCAGCCAAGAACACACAAGAATTAGTTTGCCATTGTATTTTTTTAGTGCATGCCCAGAGTACAGAAATGCATGAATATCCTTACCGTACAAATTAGTTTCTAAAAGTTATAGTACCAGAGTGTGTTGGGCAGAGATTCATAAACTTGGACAATACATATTTTTATTAGCCATTGCTTTTGGCAATAATTTACACAATTATTGTATTTATTCTATCATTGACTTACAAATGGGGAATAATGCCCAAGAAGCTGAACTAAGACAATCAAACAATGTGTGACACTTCTCAAACTAGACGGCGGCCTGATCAAAATCCAAGTTATTAATTATTCACATGGCATGTTTTGGGCTATGTGCCATCATAGATGTGCTAACTCTATAGACTCAAGCTTGATCTGTGATGGATATCCCAAAAGATACAACTTAATACAACACTTGAGACATTTGGCTAGGTCTTGCCACTAAGGCACCCATGATCTTGCTGTAGTTATATAGGGAAAGAAGTCCACACCTGGTGTCTCCATGTTTCACTCGAGTCCCATGGTTATGGCTTGAGTCCCATTTTCCGAGCTGAAACTGACCTTTTTTTCTACTCGTGCCACATGCCGGTTAAATATAACTACAATAAAAGCTTCTTTTGTTTCCCGGACTTATAAGTCAATGTAATGAGATGGAGCAAGTTTCTAAAGGTGAATAACCAAATGAAAAAAATGTCTACTAATCTGTAATCGCTTTTAGAGTGCATGTACCTTACAATCGAGTCATCATATTTTATCTCCTTGTTCAACAATAAAAAAAATGTAAAAAAAATCCCTTAACATTTGATGATTTTATGAAACCAGAAGAGATGTCTGTAGTGAATGTTACAAAGAAGCCTTGTTTTTGGAAGACCGAGACATTCTCATAACTATGTCTAGTCCCCAAAATGAGTCCCTTGGTACCTGGCTGTTGAACATTTTTTAACAAGTGAATCTTCCCCATACTGTGTAGTGAGAGCATATGCTGGGGGCAGCAATAAAGCATACGATAACATTACACTCGTAATAATTTGATGGCACCTCTCTTGGTCCTTAAATACAGTCTTTAAAATTGTTACATATTTTTTAAGCATTACTTTTCCCACCAAGGGACCTCTAAACAAAATTAGAACTACGGAAGAAAAGAATCGCACGAACGAAGGAAAGGAAAAATGATGTTGTTATTCATATTTTTTTATTTATTTGGCAGACGGATGATAAGTTGAGACGCCATTTAGCTGAGGCTATTGCACGCTGCTGTATGTGGGGGAATAACAGAGTGGCTTTTGGAGAAGCCAATGCCGTGGCCCCTTTGGTGCGTTACCTGAAATCCGATGACCCGTTAGTTCATCGAGCTACGGCTCAAGCTTTATACCAGCTTTCTGAAGATGCCAACAACTGCATAACGATGCACGAGAATGGAGTTGTAAAGGTGAGTGACTCTAACGATGAACCGATATATGTTCCAGTAATAAGATAACCAGTCCAAAGAGCACTGTTTGGCCCAAAACGTAAATTCATTCATTCAAATTATTAAAGTGTTGAAGAGACATCAAAAGTATGTGGCTCGCTCTAATGTGTAGCATGAAGATCACAGCTTATAGAAATTGGGCCGGTTATACCCTTTACAATGTGATGTCAACTATTATTGTAGATGCTCATCTTACAACTTGCCCTCCTTGCAGCAGAACACATTTTCATGGCACCATCTTATAGAAATTCCACCCAAAAATATACACGGCTCTGGGACACCAGAATTTACATGATTCCTATTCACTCTGCTTGTGTGATTTATTTCAGAGGAGAAACGTTAGAACAAAAAGACGTAGTCTAAAACCAGAGGGTTAGATGTAATGGAAGGCAGTTTTTTTAATGAGAGGGCGCTGGATAAATTGAACAGCGTCCCAGCTACAGACGAACACAGTGAGGGGATTTTAACATGTATGAGGTAGACAAAAAGCTATCCTGAATCTAAGAAAAGACCAATGTTGGATGTTTTAAAGAAAGATAAAATAAGCACGTGTTTTTCCATAAAAAATGCATGTACGCCAGTTGAAGGTAAGTGGAATAATATTAGTTCTAGTTCTTAGTTTGCTGAGTTTTAAGAGTATTTGATTGTTAAAGTAGTGCGATCTAATAAAGTGACATGCTTTCACTTAACGTTTGCATCATCCACACTTAGTTACAACGTTTGCATCAATATCCACAGTGTAGCATTAGACTCATCATTCCTACGGCGAAATGCCCAAACCCTTTCCAGAAATACGTAAGCAATCAATGAAAAATTGATACATATTATTTGCGGGGAACACTTTGTAAGGACTGATAGGTTGCCTTAACCGAAATAGGAACATCTTCTTGTAAGTGACTTCACCTTTAGATAAAAGAATAAAATGCCGGATCTGCTAAAGTTTATTTGCTTAATATACTAGAGAGTGCAATGAATATCACATGATGTGGGAAAAACACCTATAAAGTACCTTACAAATAGGTCCTGGTTATGGGTAATATGACATTATTACTAATTTATCCTTGGAATCGTTACTGAAATTAGAGGATATTATAAATATGATTATTGTAAATATATATTCTGTCTCTGTATTTTTCCCATTCGCATACTGAGTATTAAAATTGTACTAGACAAGCTCAATTCAATGACTGTCTAAACGTAATTGGCGTTAAAGGTTATTTAGAACGCATGGTCAGCGATCCAACTCCCTGGCTCAACCCCAAATAGAGACCGTAAATTCTAGAAAAACGCGTTTAATGTGATGGGGTGGGCAGAGTATTAGCGCAACTTAAAGAGATACGGCTACGTTCCAGACTATAAAAAACTTTGTGTAGAAATCTTAAGGCACATCTAAAGGAGTTCTATGGAAGCATTGCGTACCAGTGACAATTTAACCCTTTATATAATTTTTATAACAATAAAGGCTACCCCGCCACACCTGTGCAAACATCGCCAATGGTTATAATTTATTAATTAATTTATTAATCTTCCATATTTACTGTTGAACAGGATTTATTTATGTCTACGCATCGGTGTCTCCTGACATTAGCATATATAGTATGGAGAAAACCTGAAATCATTTTACTGCCTTATATGCAGAACTATAGGGGTGTAAATTAAGGAGATGCCTGTCGCTTGATATTTAATGAATAGATGTCAAAAAAGGGTCAATAGGTAATCCATCATCTCCACAACCGCTTATTTTTTTTGTATAATACTTGTGTCAGAATAAGAAAGTTGACAAAGACAATCAAACGCATTTAACTTCTTCCCTCTTGGAGGGCTTGTTTATTTTTGGAAGGGCTACCGTACGGTGAAAACCCCTCGGGGTAATCGAATCTATGTAAATGGGATGTCAGGTGCGAACATTTTCCCCAAGATTTGCAGGAAATGTCTTGGCGTACAATGTAGCTATATGTCTTTCACGGAAAAACGGTGCCTACATGCCTGAGACGTTTGCTGTGTAAGGGTTGCCAAAAAGAAAAATGTGTTTTCTCGTCTACTTTTTTTTTTAGGTCAAGAAGGTTTTGAAACTTTGTGTTTTGTTAGACCTCTGACTGGAGTTAATGTAAAAAAAAATAATAAAAAAAATCTATTGCTATCAAATTACTTGATGTTTGGAATACTTAACAAGTGCTGTATTATAGTCTATCTGATCCCATCGGGGGGGGGGGATTTAGGCTAAGGAGCCTAGCTTATCTTTACCTAGCAGCAAGACCTCTAATTTAGGATCGTTAGGGTATTTTGAGACTGGCACAAGGTCTTCTGTTGGCAACCCTTGAGCATCTCTTTAACCTTATAAATAGAAGTTTGTGCTAAGAAGACAATTTTCTAGAATTTCTCGACAGTGACTCCTCCATGAGGCTCTTTCATGGAACCATGAACCATTCCAGGTTGCACCGTTAGCCACTATTTGTGCGGAAGGGATCATTAAGACATTATCGAAGCGTAAAAAAAAAATCAAGTTTGGGTAGAAATATATATAATATATATAGAAATAAATATATATATACGTTAAAGCAAGATATACGCAGTTCAGTTTAACGGAAAGATTGCTCCTGGCTACGTCTGCCAGGTTAGCAGAACGCCAGAAAAGAGGAATCTGGCAGTGTCCGCTGTTAGCAACTTCATCTTTCATCTGTATTTCTCTTCTGTATTTATCTTGCTTCAAGAAAATGCAGGGAATGTCTTTTCCTTCCGACTTGGCTCTTTCGGCAAACCGCAGAAATGCTCAGAGCAGCGTCTTGCAATTGTTCGGCTCCGTGCGCTGTACGGGGCTCCGGCTCTGCTGAATAACAAATGTATATTTAATTTGACAGCAATAAAAAGAAAGATAAAGCACTACTTAAAACCTGTTCGTATATAATAGAAAATCATTTTCAAAACCTCAAATTTAAATGAAAACATTTTATATTTCACAGGCAACGCTCGGATGAGTTCTTTCCTGTCGTTTGACTAGATAATTGCATAATTGCTGTGGTAAATTTCGTGGAATATCATTTTTTTTGGGGGGGGGGGGGAACATTATTTTTTTTTCCAAACATCAAGAATTGTAAATGTAAAATTGTCTCTTTATACTCTACTTTTGCGGTGAAAACCTTTAGATTTTCATTAAAGTGGATCGGTCACTTTTCCCAAGTTCTATGTTGCCGTTCTGTACACTAAATAAACCTTTGTAATTATTTTTAAATAGTAAAATAAGCAATATATATGTATTAGAAACCCTTCTTATGTTTATACTACGGGAGCAATGTTATTATCTTCCTATTCTCAGGATCTGATTGATTAATTCTTGTCTATGGTACCCAAAAATTCACATGAAAACGCCATTACCATGTATAAAAACTGTTTATCCTTAAATTCCTTTGGAATAATTAGACAGCTCATTAATATAGCTCAACGACCTACAATTCCCTGGATAGATTTCAGTTTCTTCTTCACCTTAAATGTTATCTCTTGGCCAATATGTGCAGCTAAACATGTGTTTCTCCCCCAGGTTTTGCCTTTTTGTATGGGTTTGTTCACAATAAAAACCCGCATGAAAAGTATTTTGGGTCTTGGCAAATTGCAGTAGCTAGCAAGAATTCCGTTTAATATAATTTAATTGGGTGTAATTTCATCAACAAATTCCTTCCCTTTTCACCCCTTCCCATACGGTTCACATACACGATACAAGGATATTTTAATGAGGAGGAATAATTATGCAAAACCCCAGAATAGAATGTGAGATCGCTACTTCCGTATTAGACAAATAAAGAGATTTGCAACTTTTTTGGGGGAAAAAAGACACTGTAGTCGTATATATACTACTTTAAAGTCATTTGGCTTTCTATAGGCAGCAAATGTAACAAACTTTCATGCTCCCATAACCTGAGGGCAAATGTATTTTCAATACCGAAGGTGTCTTTTTCGATTAACCAAAATTGCCCAAAACGCAAACTAACATTTGTTACTTACTGGTGTGAGCGGTAATTTGACGCTTGATTATTTAGATAACCAGTGAACATGCGTTATGCAGCCATTTTATGGTAAGATGATACTAACTGAACAAAATTTATAATTAACATAATAATTTGTCTTGCATATTACCCCAAAACTAACATTTTCTTTAGTTAAAATAAGCACAGCGAAGATCTGAGTGCTTGCATGTGTATCTCCGCCACAAGTTATGTATTATCAGATACAAACCAACGGCTGCATTTAATTTCTTGCCTTATATATTCCGAGATTCCGAATTCCAAACAGTGTTTTAGCCATATGAAAATATTCTGCTCACATGAGTGATAACAGATTGCTTTGTGGTTACCAGCCGCACTGTCAGTTTGAGTCTAATATCTGCCATATTTTATCTCAGAGGATGGATTTCATTGGGACTTTTAAATAGAAAGAATGTTTACTGTTCTATCCAGAAAGCCAGCGATTTTCTGTTATTATCCAAATATCTCTTTATACTAACCTGAATTCTGGAGGATTGTGGACAATGTCATATGTTTTTCCAGAGATCTGTGTTATTCATTGATTGCGTATGCTTATGACCTGATCCGAATGATACTTTTATCTTTACCTATACATCAATCATGTTGGATCTACATAAAAATACAGCAGAAAATGTACTTGTCAATATATATATATGCTGCATAAACATAGATTCTTCCCCAAAAGCCCTTCTATCATGTCAATAATTCCCGTTATCATCTTCTTTACATTACAGGACCAAAGAATGTTATTGACTGGCGTGTAATAAAAGGCATTAGGCTTGATTCAATAACCTAAATCTAAGCATTCGTTGGTTTTAACTGATTTGGTGGCCACTAAAAATGTCCCTTGCAGCCCCACCAACAAAGAATGCATATTTAATATGCTTTAATATGCAAAATGAATAAAATAAAACACCTTAGGAGAAGCTGCAGCTCCAAAATCGTAATGCCCTCACCGTGACAGGAGTAGCCTCAACTCACGGGCTGTGTCATACCCAATTAACCGACCAAATAAAACATACACCAATGTGGGATGGAAAAGGTCACGCAACCTGTGAACATAAAACGGTGCGTTAACACGGCAATGACCCAAAACCAATTAAAACAGAACACCCCTAAGCTTGCCAGGACCAAACCGTAAGCATCACCTTATTGGAGGGCATCCCGTGATGCCCTGCCCCCACCCGAGGTTCCAGCAACACGCCCAGCCAGGAACCTCCCACCGACACTTTGACACAAGTGGCAATAACCACATAACACCCCCCTGGCTACCTGGCAAGCTACTGCCCCCGGCATCTCAAAATAAAGGGAGGGAGGAACAAAAAAGCTGGCACAGCAAACAGCCCAGAACCCCCTTTCCCCTAACCTTATATACCCCCCACTTCCTCCCCCTCTCCCTCCCCACTGAACTTTACATGACCCCCTGACCTAGCCCTACTCTGCATGCGTCTATTGAGACCCTGTGTGCATCACTACTGGTGACTCCTTGAAGCCGCAGGAAGGGTCTCCCATTGGGGGTTTCTAAGACCTCCTGGAACTAGCTGAACGCATCTCCTGCGAGCTTAGGACCTGATGGAAGGGTTTGAGTTTTAACAGTACTAGGAATTGTGTTTAGAATGCATTATCCAGAGCGCACCATGAGTTTGTACTTATAACATTCTTATTCTGATATTTTCTCCAAGTACTCTGTTAAAAAAACACTGATTCTAGAATATTTCTCCACCCTCTGTGTCAAGGAGCTGAATCATAACGCCATGCCAGAAGTACTGCCATGTTCTGGATACTTAGCTCAAACGGTTAATCACAGTAGAACTAATCGTGAAATCACGGATCTTAATAAGAACCCCATCTGAGTATAACCCACTTTTTAAACTGTGGGCTTCAGTATAAGAACATCTCAATAGTTCAGGTCAGGGGAACACATCAGGCTCCTTTGTTCATTGTAGCTGATGTTCAGTGGCCTTCGGCGCCTAAGCCGATGACATAACACGTCAAATACAAATATTGACTTTGAAGTCACTCAGCAGTATATTCACGTAGTGCTGGTATAGATAGATTTAGAAATATTTGTATTTACATGTCAGACAGCGATGTATTCTCCTCCTTTTTCCAACATTCCATCAGTCCAACAGAACTGAGCTCCTCAACCTTTTCTGAATATCTACTACTAGATCCTACAATTAGTACTGGATACATTAAAGTTTGACACAAAGCGATGCTCCTACAATTTCTGACTGATAAAAGGTTGAAGAGAATCACTGTTTTCTTTTTATTATTATTATTATCTTTTATTTATATTTTTCCTTTTTTTTTGTAGCTCTTAATCGACATGGTTGGATCCACTGATGAGGTTCTTCAGGACGCTGCTGCAGGCTGTATAGCTAACATTCGCCGATTGGCTCTGGCTAATGAAAAAGCAAGATATGGCTAAAAGTTTCAATAACTACAATATTGTGCCTTAATTTCCTTAAAAATAAAAAAATAGAAGAAAAATATGTTGCTTGTCACGTCTTTCAAGTGTGTTGCTCCAAATGTTTTCATGGTCTAATAAACCTATACAAATTAGCCAGTATCTTCTCCTTTTTTTTCCTACAGAAAACTTGTAGATATCAAGAATTACATCTGATAAAAAAGTGCGCATCTGGAATGTCCAAATCGTTCTAATGGGATGCTGTAACTTCTCATAATGTTACCAGCCTTGAATAACGGAATAATATGTCTAATTATATCAGAGCAGCGAATACATATATTTAAACTGTTTCGTTCTGTTCAGCACATATGCAACCGAACAAAACCTTACTGTACAAGTATGAGCGGCGAGTCTATGCGTACAGAGAGAGGATATAAATAAAGCATTGATCCATGCGCGGAATGTTCCTGGCTGCTGCTCCTCCGAAGGAATGACATTACTAATGTGAAAAAATGACGGTTACTGTCCAACACAGCAGTCGGTTTTGTCCACAATGTATGTGTCTACGGCACATGGCTGGCGCTGACGTCCCAGCTTCTCTGGCCCCCACTGCAAGCCAAAGTGTTACCTTTACGACTTGGTGGAGATCATCTGTCTTGGATAAATTAGGGACAAATTCCATGTCATTTTGAAAGTACTGCATGAATTTTGCTTTTAAGGCAAATAATTACTCCTAATTAGAATGCTAGCTTCCCGTCTGGCTGGTAATGATTAGCCTTTGAGAAAGCAGCACAGTTTATTAGTTAATTAATTACTATGTTAGCTACACTGCAACAACCATCACACCTCTTATTTTTATGCGTTTTATGTAGTAATACTCCGGTCTCGTTTTTTTCTGTGTTTTTAGCCCATTTACTAACAGTTCTAAGAAGTTTAAAACATGGCACCCCTTTGGCCACCCATAAGATAATAATATTGTCTCTATTAAAACCTACCTATTATCTCATCTCTCAAAAAATCTTGAAACTGCCCACAATATCCTACTTTTAGATAACCTATTACTGAAAATGAATGGTTCTGCTTTAATACCCAGTTATCACTTCCATGTGTTAATGCAGGGCTTTGAGGATATTGTGCCTTTTAAATTGACCAACATTCATACTGTAGAGAAAAATGTAGAGATAAGTAAGCTGTCTTCCTCATTACATTTACATTTTACGGTCGTCTTGCTACATAAATTCTTCCAAATAGACATCATCCTGATCCAGCGTTCCGTGTCGTCTACCTTAGAACCTGCTTGGCTCATTGTCATTTGTCAAGTTTATAAACATTTATAAATAACTTTTTTCATGTAGCCATATTCTAAGAGAATTTGTTGCAAAAGAGTTTATTCATTGCCACAATTATATATCTTTTTCATTCTTTTTCTATTTTCCATTTAGCAAAGTGCTGGCTGGGCAGTACGAGAAGACCAGAGGATACTCTGGAGAACCTGGGGTGATCAAGAGGTTTGCTCTGTTTCACAAATATCTGTGTGCATTCACACAGGAGTAGAGAGCGGGGGCATGATGTCATAAGTTAGCACTCACCATATTACATGTGATTATTGCCACAGTGAAAGCAGAGGAGACACATGTCTCACGGCACAGACGTTGCTCTTGGGGTTGAAGATTTTTTACCTAGAGCATCAAATAACATTACATCAGACCTGCTGGCTAGTTTAATGAACCCAAAGCACTACTGTTTGCATTTCATACACAGGATCGTGTTTCCCTTCCATGTCAAATCGGCGACCATTTAAGATGTGATCCTTGTTTTCAGAAAAAAAAATGTTTATGCATAGTAAACGAGTACATGCAGGGTCATTTCACAACGTATTTTGCACTACATTTATTTATATAGCGCCAGCAGATTCCGTAACGCTGTTACAATCACCGGAATCATTTAAATTCACACACAGCAACAAACTGGTACAGAAGGAGGAGAGGGGTCTGCTCTTGTGAGCTTACAATCTAGTCGGTGGTTGAGGGGAAAGTCAAACAGTAGGGGAGGACGGCTTGGATGGGGATGAGTTGATTGGGTCCGGATGATCTGTAGAGGTTGTTGATCATTCAGATGGCTTGATTTAGATGCTGGCTGAGAGTATTAGGAGGAAAGGTTGTACACTTATTGAAAAAGGTGGGTTTTCAGAGAGCTTTTGAAAGTTGAGTAGGAGGAAGAAGGAAGTCCAGAGAAGGGGTCTAGTGGGAAGAGATAATGACGGTAGAAGAGACATGGTTAGGGGTGTATTTGGCTGGGTGGGTATAGATATAAGGGGGTGCGGAGTTGTTAAGGGCTCTGTAGGTCAGGGGTTTGAATTTGATTCTAGCGGGTATGGGGGATGCAATGGAGCTATCGGCACAGAGGAGCGGCAGATGAGGAACACTGACCGAGAAAGATTAAATTAGCAGCAGCATTAAGGATGGATTGGAGTTGTGAACGGCGGAAGAGGGAAGGAGACCGATTAGTAGGGAGTTGCAATAATCCAGACGGGATATCACAAGGGAGTGGATTAGTATTTTTGTTATTTTGTTATTTTTGCCCGATTTCTGGAAATCATCTAATGGAGCTAATTTCCAGCTATCTTTTTTAACAAGCGATTGTCTGATAATGAAAGAGATTACATTAGGCAGATAAACGACCATATTGTCAATGGGACAAAGAAATTGCTATGAATTAGTAGATGACATTGCCGTATTTATTAAGGATCTGCAGCTTAATTATGAACGCTGATTCTAGATAAAGATGTGAATAAAGTAAGTTTCCATACGACTTTAAATGTAATCCAATTAACATAGTACCATACAATTCTATCATAAACTAGAAAAATGCTTACGCTTACAAACTCCACAAAACCAGAATTCCCAAAGAAGAGACCCACAGGATTCCCACACAGTTTATTTTGTTCATGTTTTATTATCTTTCCTGAAAAAAGGGTTGTTTTATGAGGTCATTACACAAACTGAGTAGCATTAACCACCAAAAACGTGATGATTTATTTGGACGTAAATTATACCGCATGCGGAAACATAAGGAAAACAGAGTAATTATTTCAATACATTGAAAAGTGCACCTCTTCAATTATTCTGAGTGCTACTTAATTCTATTTTATGTCATGTAAGGCAAATACCTAATGAGTAGATTTTACATTTTTAATTTCATATATGTAGCTTTAATTACTTTTATACACAGTTTATTATAAGAATTAGCTACAAATTAAGTACTAGCGATGCCTGGTCATAAAATAAGTCATTCAAACTTTCAAAATATTATATTTAAAAAGAATGGTCGTTTTTAAAGTGATTTCCAAGTATATTAGACTGAAATGTTTAACCCCTTAAGGACACTTGGCGGTCCCTAAACCCATTGAAACCAATGCATTTTGAGCGCGTACATGTACAGGCTTTGTCATTAAGGGGTTAAATATCCAAAGATGGCCTACATTAATTTATTGCAGATGTGGGCAAAATAAGTCTCAACAAATTATTTTACGGACGCTTCGATTTGGATCCACTTAATTTTCTGTCCCCAAATCAATGGATTTCTTCTTCTGCATACCTGCTCCTCATAGCCAGATGTCATTTTCCAAGGGTTCGGTTCCCATCTTAAGTGAGCAGAGAGTGCGATGAAAAGTTCCTGGGGAAAATCCTGCCGTAGAAATCATGTTTTTGTGTCTTTTAGGTCATCTTATGATGTCACTTCAGAAAAAAAAGCCATGGTGCTGGATAAAAAAAGTCCCAAAGATTACTGTAGAAACCTAGCATGTCTGCTTTAATAAGCCTGTAGACATTATAGTAGATGATAAGCCTTTCTATTACCTTGTAATCTTTGTAGAGATGGTTATAAAATTCAACAGAGGCTCCAACCCATCGCTGTATTTATCTTCAGCAATGCTCTAGGCCCAGTGGCGGAATATGATGTCATATTCTGGTGCTCTGCTCTTTAAAGACATGAGGAGCCGGACAGAAGTAATCTATGGAGGCTACACAGACTCATAGACTCCATGTAGACCTCCATGATGTCAATGGGTTCATTGAGAGCTTTCCTAATGTCAAAAGGGGATGGTGGAGGAGATGGCGCACTGCAGCTCAGCGCTACAACATCTTAACATGGTGAATAGGGTTAAAAAGTCACCGGTACACTGCATTTTTACCTCTCTGCACATGTGCAGGATGTTTGTGTCAGATTTCCACGGCCCGTTAAATTTCTTTAGACATATCCAAACATTTCTAAAAATATTTTTATGGTCTGGAATACTTGTGTAAAAATGTCTCCATTGTAGACAGGCTAATAAACGACATATAATCGTGTAGTGGAAGTTCTTTTCTAGTGATTTCAAGGAGTTTTTTTTTAAGCAATCGGAGTCTTTGCTCGCTCTTTTTGAGTTTAAACGGGGAGTGGAATCGGCAAACCGTGCATTTTCAACCACCGTTAACACTAATTAAGGTTTAGACGGGTCAATGAATCGAACTCCTTCTGTCCTTACGAAAAGTAAAATAAACTGGGTATACTGGAAAAGTATGTTTTTCTAACACTACAGTACATGCAGACTCCATCTAGAAATGTTTGGAACTTAAGTGGTTTTCATACTTAAAGCCCCAAGATTCTGGCCTAGGCCAACTAAGGTTACCTCTTGGGTGATCTGCCTCCCTGCTTTGCCACTGGGACCAGTTACAAGGGGGACCTCTGACTTACACTATGGGGGCTGTGCCAAGCTGGAGCAGCCTCCATTGGATTCATTACAAGGTGCTGCGCACCCTTACAACATAACGCGCCCAGATATGATGTCATATTCTGGATCTCCACAATCATGATGGTAGTTGTGGAGGGTTGGCTTGGGCTGCTGCCCTGGGTCAGGGCTATTTAAGGCTAATATGCCACTGACCAAAGCACTACGTTATAGTCAATGGCCCCAGAACATTAACAAGGTCATGATGAGTTTATCTTAAAAAGTGTGAATTTTTAAGATAAACAATATTATAAATGAGACAAAACAATGACGTTTATCCCTACGCTGAGGCATTTGTCAATGAAATACGCCATGTTAACATTAAAGGGATAATGCGTTTACCACTAGGCTAGGACTGCATGCACTGTCTAGAACTGCTGTAGGTATAGAGCTTGCTGAATCATTAATTGTAAAAAAAACCCTGTTTTTTTATCTGATGTTGGCAAGTTTATAGGTACCTTGGGTCCAGATTGTTTTGCATCCCTTGAAACCGTTTCATTTAGCAGTTAGTGAAGTAAGAGAAGGCCTCACAAATCTGTCACAAAGACCCCACAGCAGACTATATATTCAGAGTATCGTAAATGCTTGAGAGCTATATCTGTATAAATAACATTAGCGAGAATTTACATGAGTATTTCCTATTCTTTTGGACAGGATCATTCATTTTCGGGATACGTAAATCACTCTATCCTAGAATTGTTTATGTTCTTCGCCCTTCTTAGTGAGAACAGGTGAGTCGAGGGAATCCACGTTAGAAACCTTTACCTTAATACGTCCAAAGATGACAGTCCCATAACCTACGGTTCTGCCCAATTAATATATTTTAGATGACAACCCTTAGAAAGTTTGTCAAAGTGATCTGGAATCGCATATCAGGCTTATTCTAGACTTGTGTAGACAAGTTGCTGAAGAAGATGGGGTCACAAGGAGGACACACATATTCACCAGCGAGTTATTAGGAAAACTTCTTTTTAACGATAGTCCAGGGAAATGTTAATTTGTCTACATCAGTTTAAAGTAATGTAACAGTCCCTAATTGTCCTACTTTCAGGAGGTAGCCCATCCGCTTCCATGAAGGAGGTCAAGTGTTTTATATCATATTACGAACCAACAAGGAGATGAGTGATGATTATATAAATGTCTACTCAGAGATTTCTGCGACAGACAAAAAAAAAGGAATAAGCAATGAATTTGACTGACGTGGCTTTTGAAATGGCTTTTCTTACCTATAGGTTGCCACACGTTAACCAACCCCTAAATAACCTCCTGTGTATGAAGTATGTTTGGTGCTGGTAGAGCACTTGTGTGCTATATATTTCAACCCCGTGGTCTTTTTACTTAAAACTCCTTTTAGCGGTGTATCTAGCTTGACCTTTGAGTACACACACATATATATATATGCATACACACACACATACAGTATATATACATACACACACATATATACACACGTAAACATATATGTGCAAACACATACATACAGTGAAGTGATGTCATTTTGACAAGTTGGAGAAAAGATGGCACAGGCAGGCTGTTTGGGGGCGCTGATAAGCTTCTTGGGGCAAAGGTGGCTTGGTGAAGTTGGGGGGCCCCGGGGCTATTTTCACACCGGCCTTGCGGTTTTAGTTACACCCTGGATTCATCATGTTGCCTCATTCACATTTTTGCTGTCAGGTTGCTGTCATAGAAGCTGAAATATTCTGATAAAACCTTTTAGTTCTGCTAAGGTTTATTACTTAGAGAGCAATCTTCGTCTGTTAGAGGCAAAATATTAGTATTCTAGTGCACCAGAGGCATAACCCAATTGCTGATTTTTAAAAGGGTCATACAGGGGGGTGAATAAGAACATTCTTGAGGCTTAAACTTCAATCTGTCCTTGGTTTTGTCTTAACTTTAGGATGGTTTATGCCTATCCCATGCATGTTTATTTTCCGTCACCGGATTAGCCTCTTCTACCACCTCTGGTGTGAGGCTGTTCTATTTATCCACCACCTCTCAGTAAAATAAGACTTTCTTACATTACATTTAAACCTCTGACTCTCCAGTTTTAGACTCTTGTTCTGTACCTTGTTAAATCCCTTTGAGTATTTAAATGTTTCTATCACATCTCACCTTTCTTCTTTCCTCCAAGGTAAATGAGACTGCATGAGATATCACACTCTGCAGCCAGACTGAGGAGGTCTGAATGCTCCAGCATGTTTAGCATGTTCCAGTGCATGGAAATATACTTACAGGCTGTAGAACTTGTAAATCATAGTCTATGTATGTTATAGAACACACACACATATTAATAACTGCTGCCCCCATCTGATCAAGGATAAGAAGTTGACTTTTGATGTTAAGTTGAGCAGGCTGGCTGGATACTGCATGCATAAAGCATGATTTTAGCTTTTTCAAGCTACAGAAATCTTGCCATGAGCTGCATTTAGATAAGAGACACAAAGCATCAGAGAAGAAATGAAATCATCTGTGGAGGACACTTTAACACCAGACCAGATCGCTACTTTTTAATGATTGTATGAAAAACTCATAGACACATCATAGACACATCATAGACACATCATAGACACATCATAGACACATCATCAATCATCAATGATTTCTCCGTAACCTGGGCAGAGCGATCTCTGGAATGAAGGACATGGGGTCTTGGTGCTCCCCTGATGCCCAGATCTGAACACCTTCACAGCAGCAGCATCTGATACATGGTGATGCCTTCCAGCCAGGAAGCTCCCTGTGCCAGTTCTTTTGGGTTAGAGGTTCAGGGGCATCAGCTCTCCAGATGTGACAACATTGCCTGGAACTTCTGACCTTAGTGAACATCTCAATGACATCAAAACACACTTGAAGCAGACCGCGGCCAATGAACCGACCGATACAAAGTGATAGCCCAGTCTGATCTGATACTTTGTATACTGTTTGTATATATATATATATATATATATATATATATATATATATATATTCCTACTACATGCCTATCTATCTATCTATCTATCTATCTATCTATCTATCTATCTATCTATCTATCTATCATCTATCATTATCTGTCTATCTATCTCTCTATTTATCTCTCCATCTCTAATGTAAAGGATTTTTCTCCAAGGAGCTCTAACAGAAACTATCAAGAATCTTTAGCACAACCAGCTTCACAAACGAAAATGATAGAAAGCTAAGGAAATGCATGTGATCATGTAACAGCTGGCACTCCACCTGCTGTGTGCTACAAATCCCATGACTCTCGGCCAGCCGTTTGCTTGTATGAGGATGATGGTAATCCTACTCCATAGCACAAGGCATGCCAGAGGCTTCCTTTCTTCTGCTAAACAATTCATCACAGAAATTGTGACTTTTGTTTTCGTCGAAAAAGGGCAAATCAGGAAAAACCTTCCAACTTTCTAACTTTTACCTAGTTTTATTAGAAAGCAAAATACAGCCTTTTCTGCAAATACATCAGGATATCATATGTTTCAGAAAATGACAGGTGGCATATTCAATATTATTATTATTACTTACACAACCCAAAAAAAAAGAAATTGGCACTTAAACTATGTATCACTCTAAAAATAAAATAAAACAATTTATTAGCCCATCACCAATGAAATAATTTAACCAATTAGTGTCAGATGGCTGCGAATCACTTGCATTCTGCTCCATTCCAGACACAAGGACTTAACCTTTTCCGCAGAACGTCCAGTGTGACATCACAACTCATCTTAAAAAAAAAAAAAAAAGATTTTTGTCTATGTAACATAATTAAATTAGCTGCATTTATCGTGATCCATATTTGTAAATGATAGCAAGATGCTTGGAAGATAATAATGAACTAGATTCCCATCATATTGCAAATACAGTTATTTTTTCTGGTATTCTTGAGATAAAAAAGATTATTTTGTGACCTGTCTGGATCCTATGATCTCATTTATTCTTGAGTTGTCTGCTTGCTCCTTCAGTATACAGTTTTATCTTCTAAAAAAAAATGTAGTAACTTTATTCTTCTCATTTCAGCCTGGCTCTAATTAGAGAAAATGCGATTTTCTTGCAGGACTGGATTCCAGGGAAGGATTGGAAAAGCTTTGCAGTTCTGTGTAGAGCTCAGAGCTGAGACCTCTCTATATGGGACATAAACCCTGATCGCCTGCTGCTCCAGAACCTCTTCCCTGGTAGGATCTCATTCCTTATGCCTTTTATTTCTTCAAAAACTTCAAGGATCTGAACAATTATATCTCTTTTTTTTTTAATGTTGTTGGTTAAAATTTTAATACTGTGACAATGGGTGACCTGAATTTTTAAGATTAATTCTATAAAAATCTAGAATTTTACACTCCTAAGAGATGAGTTTTATAAAGATAAAAAAAATTAAGGTGTGATTCGAATTAATCGTAAATTATTATTATTTTTATTATTATTACTATTATTATTGTTTATTATTATCATTATTATTATTATTCCTATGATATAGAAAGGTTGATTTTAACAAAATGCCAACAATACTGCTTTGAAAACATACAAAATCTAATTCGAGTACATTTTTAGCTTAAAATAATCATTTTTGTTACCAGTATTATTAATATTATCAATATATGGGTAATAAAAACGAGAAGGTTGCTGATTAATATCATCTTTTTTGCTATATTATAAATCTACGAAAAATCCAATTTTTTTGGTATGTTTAGAAAGGTATTTCATCTAAAAAGGTTCTATTTTGTGCAGATCGTGTCCTTTTTCCATTAATTATACAAATCATGCAATTACAAGAAAAATTACAATGTAACCACTTCCCAGCGTTATGATTTTGGCCAAATAGATGACGATTTTTGGTTAATAGCAGACTAAAAAAATCTTACAATTTGCACAAAATCTACATTTTGTATTAAAGGTTATTATATAGAAAATGTAATTAACGAGGGACGCTTGTGTTGAAGGAAAAACGCGTCTAAAATGTAATTGTTTTGTTTCATGGGGTTTGAAGTCGACATTTGTGGGGATCTTAACATAAAAAAACGAAAACAAATGTCCTTTTCATCATTCCTCAAAGAAATCGTAATTAAAAAGCTCTAAATTAATACATTTTGTGTTGTGTAAAAATAAATTGCATATTTGTATAAAATGCGGATACTTATGTTTTAGAGAGCCTGATGTGGCTACCTGTGTGCCAACAGAGAGCCGATTGTGGCTACCTGTGTGCCAACCCTATGCCTGCAGGTGTGTGCCAGCAGACATCCTGATGTGGCTACCTGTGTGCCAGCAGAGAGCCTGATGCGGCTACCTGTGTGCCAGCAGAGAGCCTGATGCGGCTACCTGTGTGCCAGCAGAGAGCCTGATGTGGCTACCTGTGTGCCAGCAGACAGCCTGATGTGGCTACCTGTGCCAGCCCTGTGCCTGTAGGTGGGTACTCTGTGGCAGGGGCCCCGTCCAGCTTTAGCTGTTTAAATGTCTGAGTTTAGTTTTGAAAGAATGTACGGAGTTTCAGCTTAATGAGAAAACAAAGCTTTCCTCTGTAAATCGCCCCAAACCTGCAGGAGATGAGGTCCAAAGCTAGAGACTACATGACCAACGCAGTGTTGTGCTGAGAGTGATAGGAGTTGCAGTGAAAGATTGCGTGATGTCTCAGCGACCCCTTTCGCAATTCCATTATTATTATCACTATGTGGACAGAGGAGGATGAGTGACCCCGGGGGAGGAATAAGTGACAGCGATAGCGCAATGCAAAAGGGTTAGATGACAATGAGTGACAGGCAGGACAATGTGAGTGAGGGAGATGAGAGTGAGTGACAGGCAGTGTAAGAGGTTTCGATGAGTGTGAGTGACTGGCAGTGTAAGGAGGTTAGATGAGAGTGAGTAGCAGGGAGTGTAAGGGGGTTAGATGAGTGTGAGTGACCGGCAGTGTAAGGGAGTTAGATGAGGGTGAGTGAGAGGCAGTGTAAGGGGTTAGATGAGAGTGTGAGTGAGACATGCCTAGGACACTGCCTGCAGGGTGAGTGTGGCTCCAGCGATGAGAGGGTTAGTGGCCGGGAGGGCACTCACTGGAATGGGTAATATGACTGTTTGTGCACAGAACTCACATTCACTACAGTGGAGTCTGTTTCATAGAGTAATGTTAGTGCAAAGAGATAAAGGCTGGTTGCTATGGTAACTGCACCACCTTTATCACATCTCACAAGCGTTATACATAAGCCCGCAGTGTTTGAGGATGACCCGTTGTTTGCTGTCGTGGCCCCGTGGAGCCCGGTTATTCCCTTGTCGTGTATTCTCTGTGCAGCAGGCTTTCTACCTGATTTCCGTGCCCCGAACCAGCGAATAACAGAGGGTTAACATAACTCAGCCCTCCTTACAGCGCTCAACACGCCCCCCCTCCCGGCCGCCCCGGAACCTGCGTTCGCTAGACGCGCGATGTTCACAGGCTGCGCTGCACAGCTGGGAAACATGAGACGCGTTGTGTATGCGCATTGCGGGGCCCGGCAGTCCAGGCTCGGTAAATATAACAGAGGAGAGGCTGCCGCGGTTCGTGTGGTTAGTGCTGGGGATAGGGCAGTGCTGGAAACATGTGCTGCTGGCTGCGGGAATGGGAGTAGGAAGACAATCCGGATTAACTCCCACCCTGGCCGGACCCTGATCAGCGTTCTAGGTTTGGCTGAACATTCCAAGGGTAGAACCCTCTCGGAAAGGTCCGTTCCCGTCTGTCTTTGGAGTCTGGAACCAATGCTTTTGTATTAGAAGAAGACTTTGAGGAACCAACCCCACCATCACCAGGTCTGGACCTTTCATTCTCACCTTTTGATCGATTTACCTATTTTATTAAATGCATTTATTTAAATAATCTCTTAATCATCACGGGGCGGGGGGGCAACCAAGAAGTGACCACCAGACAAAGCTGGAGACCATGATATAGATTCATCTTACTAGCTTTGTGATGCACAAGAAGTTCTAGGTTTATTTATGATGGGAGATCTCATGCCAAGAACATCCACATACATTGAGGGCAACAAATAGCAGCAGAAATAAGATTAACTACAATTCCTATCATGCTTATCGTAGGAATTGTAGTCTCCAGGTGGTTGGACAGAGGAACTTATTCATGGCTTGTAGTTTTGGGTCAATCACATTAGGTATGGTGAGCTTGGGATTGTGAGCTCAAGAGGACCCAGCTGTGATTGACAGAGTGGAGTGGGATGTGGATATCTACAATCATGTTTCTTATAGAGGAAGGAGAATTCTGAATGAATTTTCTGTGTATTTATGATCTGCTCTGGGGAAATAGAACTGCTGCTACTGCAGTGTGAAAGTTACTTAGACTGGCTGTGTAAGTTAAAAGAGGACAGTGAAGCCTATCTCTACCATGTCTTCTACTTACCCACCTCTACCATGTCTTCTA
>VKOC01000006.1:4590038-4622261 GCA_009364415.1 Spea multiplicata
GCGGATGTTATAAGGCAATAAGTAGTGTATTGCCATTTTATATGGGTGAAAAATACCCCCTTCCATTCACACATTTTTTTCTTATTTTGTATGTTTCTAAATGTATATCTCTAGCGGGAGGAACCTGGCACATCAATTATCCTTAAGTAGTTAATCATCCCGCTATTATTAAGCTGCTGATTTTTGCTGATTATATGTGTCTATTGGAGAGCAGGGAGATAACTTTAGGACCGGGCATTGATTATATAATGCTTGGTTTGCCACATTTTCCCGCCTATCTCATCTTTCTTGAGGTAAACTTTTCAACTAAATAAAATAAGGACGCTGACTACAATAAATAAATTAAAAAGCTACAGCTGGACGAAATGAAGCAATACTAACATTTATGAGGATACCCTGAAAAGCTTCTCCGCTGGGAAATGAATTCGTCATTAATTTTAGGCCCGTTTTAACAGATATTTAAACTGATATTTTACACTAAAACATTACAGAAGATAGCCTCAGTTATCCAGGAAAACGAACACAAAATATGAGCTGAAACACAAAGCTGAACATGTTTCAACTATTTTGCTAAAGGTTTGGAGCCTGTCAGTGAAAATGTTTCTTTAAAGCAGCAGGAGAAGTGAAATATGTTGTAATTTGGTCCCCTGTCACGATTGTTTAGCACAGCTGTTATTCATCCACTGTACTCGCGTTTCTATCCAATAATTATTGATATAACCTTTAAGAAAAAAGGCTAAGAAAACACCTCCAGTGCAGTTGCTGTGAGATGCCCCATTAATCGATAATTTCGTTTGCTAAGAATAAAGAAAAAAAAAATGGTTCCAGAAAAAAAAAAATAATAATAATTTTTGGCAGCAAAATGGAATTATTTCGCTCTTTTTTTTTACTTCACAAAAAAAATTCCCATAAGGGAAAAAAAACGTTAGTTTTTCCACTGGAAAGACAAAGAAAGGTCTAGCGTGCGCCGCCACATGCGAAAGTACACTGTAAAAGTCTATACTTTCCAGTCACGTTTTCACAGTGGCCTATTTATTAGCCGTTCTACTGCCAAGTTCTACTATTATCATAACTATAGAACATTTTTACTAAACCAAATTATATTTAACGTTTCAGAACTGCCGCTTTTACAAAAAAAAAAAAAACACGATTCAATGGGGTGTTGTAATAAGTAAAATATTCGCAGCGGACCGTATATCACAGAGAAGTGCTTCTTACACTTTTTCAAGGCAGCATTCCTTCTGCTCTTTAGCCGGAATACAAAATTGTTGCATATCAATATATTCTGGAATGCTTCACTTTTAGATCTTGATGACCGTGTTGTATTTGATTTGGAACCAAATGAATCCTAGAAGACGTTATTTATTTATTTATTTCACTGCGTTCGCATGTTACAGAAACGGGATTTAAAACGCTGGTTTTGATCCCAGCATCACCATTAATAGTGGAATGTCTGGATCGGTTCAGAAGGGTCCCTATAGAGATGCACTGTATATCCAGACACGGTAACCTTCCGGGAACCCTTTAAATAAGCTTTGTGTTGTCAACTGACCTCGCTGTGTTTTAGCGAAGAGCACGTACTTTACAAGAATGAAGAATATGATACGATCAAAACTAATCTGAAATTAAAGGGGAAGAATCTGTTTCATTTCATACGGCGTATATTGTATTCATATTGTCATTTAAAGCATAAAATACATGTCCTGTTTCCAGCATCTCTGGGTCTCCCACATAAACAAACAACCTGTATCACTTTATGGATGAACAGCATACATGTCTAGCTCCTATTAGGTGGTCTGACCACTGCATATAAGCAAAAAAGTAAAACAATTGTCAATATAACGTATATTAGTCTCATTTAGTCTCATACGTTTAGGCTACTCTCTACAAATTCAAATGGTTATTTTTCAAAATAGAGTGTCTGGAATGGTATCTTACAATTTAACAAAAAATGACTTCTTAGCCATAGGACCATACCTGGATTTAACCTGGGACGGAAACTTTCATCCATATAAAAACAATGATGATGGTGGGAGGTAGACCATTTCACTCCATGGGTCTCCTATGGAAAATTAACTCTAGCGATCCCGACTCTAGCGATCTCAAGATGTTCTGATTGATAATGATATAAAATGGTGTTTTTCTCACTAGTAATCACAAATATTCGAATACAGATGACTTAAAAATAATATAATATATATATAGTATATATAATATATATATATATACGGTATATATCCACATAAGTCAATGGCTATTACTAGAACAATTAAATTGCCCCAATAAATGAGTCACTACAATGGAATTTGTGTGATGGACAATGAAAGGGTTAATATCTCAGGGTCAGTTCTAACGCATATATGCGTGACATATTAAAAAATGCAAAATGGTAGTATGATGAGCCATTTCTACATTTATAAACTCCTCTTGTACTCCAGAAATATATTTACTCCCCCCTCCCCCCATCGTAGGTCCATTCTAACAGCTAAAAACCACCCTTTATTTTGCTAAATGTTTAGTTTGCAGTAATGAGTTTCGATCAAACGTTTTCTTGGAAACCTCTGAGCAGATTTATTGCTGAATTTTTAATACCGTCATAATTAATATGGTTACCTAAAATGTGAAAAAAAACCCTAAAAATAACAGAGAAATGGGAAATCAAACACTGCCGAGGAGTTTTTGTAACCTTTTAATAAAGGTTATAACAATAATTATTGGTTGGTACTGTAAGTACAGTAGATGAGGAACAGCTGTAGACCATACTGGCAAGTTACCAAATTGTTAGATTTTTGACCAGGTCCTGCTGATATTAGGTAGAAACCCTTTGAACTCCCAGATATTTATTGGCAATTACTAAGTACACACTCAGTTTGTAACTGTATTCCATGTCATTCCATTTAATATGTTTTATTATTATTATTAAATACGCTATATAACACTTTGGTTTTATAGGGCAATTAGGATATGAAGAATTCAGAGGTTGCTGCAGTAGTAGTGGGTTTATATGACCTCAACTATATTTGTCTGTCAAATGATATCAACTATGACCAACAGAGACACTAGTCTAATAATAAACATTGATCTTAACGCTGATGCATATACATGATTTAAGAGATTAGATATACATGATCTTTACAAGATTAAACATGAGCTGTATTCTTATGGCCATTGAGGTGAGTCTTAGCTGTGGCTCAAAGTGCAACCAAATGGGCTTCTCACTGTGTGTGTTAGTCTAGAAGAAGTTTTAGGGAAGTTTAGAAATATGCGGGCTTTTAATTCAAATAACATTGTATAGCTGGTGTACATGCTCATGTTTAGGGGTCGTCTGCCCCTGGTTTAGGGGGCTGCTGACCTCACAGGCTTTGTCGGCTTAGGCTAGTAGTACACTGAATAGATACCTGGAATAAACTTCCAGTAAAGGAATTGAAGAAAGTTTGGGATGTGCATAAAATTTACAGAATTTCGTGAAACTAGAATCTAGGACATACTAGATGGAGCAACCGGCAAGTTTCTGTCTTCACTATCTATGTAACAAAAGCATCTTGGGTACATGGGATATGAAAGTCGCATAAACTTAATGAAGACGTGATTACTGGGATAACTATAATTACCTAACTGTCCAGATAGATTTCATCTGTTACCATGATTCTAAATCATATATTCCTCTATGAACAAAACTAGACTACCCGAGAGTTCCAAGAGTTAAACATATTACACCACACCACCAGCAGTTAATGTCCTATATCCAGCAGTGATTGCACAATACCCAACAATAGTGAAATTGGTAGAAGAAAAAAGTATTCTTTTGAGGAAAGGGCAATAAAGGGATACCAGACAGCAAACAGAAAACAACTAACCACAATAATAAGGGCTTGGAATGTATTCCTCGGATTATACATTTGAAACAGATTTCAGGGAAATTAAAAAAAAAAAAAAAATAGCAATCCTTCTGTACCCCACCAATTCTGGATTTACACAGCTGTTACGTGCAGATAATAAGTGTTTGAGTCTACTGGGTGCGTTGAGTTGTGAAGCGAGTAAACAGCAAGTATTAGCCCAGGATTGGGTATCGAGCACCCTGGGAACTCTCAGACTCTGAGGACTGTTATTAGAACCATTTGCTTGTCACCGTTAGAGAATCACTATAATAGAATCTTTGTAACACACTATTAATGGGCTGATGTTCAAACATACTCAAGATCAGCTAATTTAGAACATTCCCTTGTATATTAGTCTCTGGCTAGCTTGGGACGAAGGTAGTTTCAGCTCATGGACAGCTGAATATACACGTATACCCATGTTCCCTGATGTCTTTTTTGTAGATCTGGCCAAGAGAATGACCGTAGTGAGACTCTGGCCTGACACATCAGGGGAAATATAAGGAAATTTAATAGAATGATGTTTCTCTTGCATCAATGTATTGCACAACTTGATTCTAAACAAGTATATTATGGGCAGGGCTGGACTAGGGATAACGAGGCAGCCCTGGCACTTTAAAGCTGGAGGCCGCCTAATGACTTAAGTTCAGTTGTGCGGCCACCATATTCAGTAGGTGGCCACACACTGCAGCACACAATCTGCCACTGGAGCAACCTACTCGGGTGAGTAGGGGGTGCTGTCAGCCAGCGGCTCAATGGGCATTTTGAGCCGCAGGCCTCTTATGGGGCACATATTTCTGTATTTATGAATAATTTCTATTTCCTACAATAGAAGTCTCTTAAAAGAAAATATATATATATATCACTGATATTAAATACAGTGTTAGATAAAGCAATGTAGTGAAGCACAACTTTGCTTCATAAACTTCAATAAACTTCCTTTGCAACGTACAATAGACCCCATCATCATTCTAACAGACCTGCTTGTAAAATCCCTGATTTTAAAATGATCGGTATAGATAAAATATCCCCCCATTGGAGGGGTGGAGACATAAAAGAAATGCTAGCGAAAAGAGAGACTGAATGGATTTTTAAATTTCAAACGTATAAAAAGGATGGTTTAAATGTTGAATTGGATATATTAACTTTTTTTATAATATATTTACATTTATATTTTTTTAACTTTTATATTATTTTTTCATTATTTTTTACTATTTTACTACTCTTATTCATTTTTACATATATCTATAATATATATATACATATATTATTTTTTTATACTTTTTAACTTTTTACTTTTATATTTCTTAACTTTTTTTTTTTTTTTTTTCTTTTTTTTTTTAACTTTTCTTAATTATTTTTCATTATTTTACTATTTTACTACTCTTATTCATTTTTACATATTATCTATATATATATACATATATATTTTTTATACTTTGCTATTTATTATATAGATTTTTATTTTTTTTTACTATTTTACTACTCTTATACATATATATATATATATATTTTTTATACTTTGCTATTTATCATATAGACTTTTATTTATTTTTGACAATACAGATTATACCCCACTTTAGGGGATTCCTTTGTCCAATTTACCATTTTACACCTTACCTTCCTTTTTATGTTATCCTTCCTACGATTTAGCTCCTTTTAGTTCTTCCCTCGGATTTATATATTATCTCTTACCTGTATATTGTATCCGGAAATAAGACACACACATCCATTTAGATTTATGTATTTTTTATTCTTATTTTACTATCACTTTCTTTGGTCCGTGGGTTTCTTCCACTCATGCTATACACATCCGAATTCTAATGACGTTCACAGATAATGTAATGCTTGTTTTCTTCCTCTGTTGCTGGCTTTGAACGAACTTTATACATACGGCCTTGGGAGACAGAGAACAAGAACTGGGAAGAAAACGGACGTAATTACGTCAATACGCGGCTACGCGATGACGCACCCACAACACATACAGCCGCGAGGACGCTTCTCAAATTACTTTAAAAGCCGGAAATTGAAGAAACGAACCCACAGACTTTTTTGATTTTACTTGTTTCCAGTTGGAATTTACGAACCTGATTTTCTCCTGAAGAAGCCAATTGTTTTGGCGAAACGCGTTGAGACCGGTTTTCCTTTGGATTCCTTTTACAGTTTGGACGTTTTTACTGTGTTTCTGCATAACACCTCGGTTATGCCACCTTATTTGTGAGTTGATGAGCTCTTTCTTTATTAAACATAGCTCTTAATTACTACACCATTTGTGGTCTTGTTACTTCTATTTCAGAATTTTGGAAGATATTCCTCCATTTGATGTGCCTCCTATATCTACCACCTTTGTGAGTGCAACAGTATCACTATTACTTCCTATTATCGGAACGTATTACACTATTGTATTTTATTTTTTTCTCCACATGTATATGCGCCTCATTTTTGATTCGGTTGTATTATGCATGGAAGATTGCTGTACTTTACTAATTACGTGTTCTTTTAGGGGGAAAAAAAGCTGTGAGTTTTAATAATGTATGGTAATAAAAATGCCTTAAAAACCTTGTAACAAAACTAAAGATAGTTAAGATCCCTTTCCCTATTACCTTCACATGATGTAGGTTTCTAATATGTACATAGGTTTATTGAGTGTATAAAACTGAAACATATAGGATTTAAGAAATGGAATACATCTACTCTAAGCGGACAAAGTATGCGTAAGTGACTACAGTAGCTTAAAAAACGTATCCATTTTTTAACTTACATAAGAATTTTTATAAAAAGTTAAAATACATGCCCAAACAAAAAAAACAAGTCCGTACTAATGGCAATGTGAAAAATTAAGTCAGTTAAGCACTCAGTGAGTAAAGGGATTATTTAGAAAATAAACAAATTAATTTACTTAAACCGAGCTGAGATTTAACAAAATCTACCCATTTGATGTTAAAATAAGGCGTTATCCAGCATAAGACATACCATTAAGAACACCATTAATTTCTAATAGTTATTTCCTGATCCAGCTAGATATTAATCCTAGCCCCGGAATTAATACCTTATGGCCCTATAACAACAAACAGTCAATTTTTGGATATTTTTTTAGCAAATGATGATGACTGAAATATCTTTCTGGAACAAGATCTGCCTACATTCTGCCTTTGGACAAGTGGACAGTTACTCCAATGATGTACAGTCAGCCTCTGGATAAGTGGATATGATCTCACGATGCCAGAATATTACTCAACGTTTTATCATTCTACAAAATGTTTTAATTGAACGTTCAGTTGCTTTTCTTTCTTGAAATGGACTTAAAATGTTTCAGCTACATACATCTGTCAAAGAGTTCAAATTCAGTTTACCTTCTATAGCCATATTTGTTTTAGCCGTTCTCATTCCAGGTTTTGTTCTGCCTCCACCCATTGTCGGATTTATTCTCTCTCTACTTTAGTCACACTAACAAATGCAAATACGGTACATCCACTAGGGCACCCACTTCCAAACCACACGATCCATTCCACCCTAACAGACGAGCCAAAGATAATTTCTGTCTGGAACAAAACACCTTCTCAGAAGTACCTAAAATCTATGTTTTTATTTAACCATTCGGAACTAATTTAATCATTTCATCCAACCAATGCCTTGTAGCAGGTGGGGTGGGACTTTTATATGTGTTTTTCCCAAGATTGTTGTTAAACATTTAACCAAAAAAAGAATTTGACACACACAAGTTGTGTTGTTTCTCAGACATCTCAGACATCAGACTTCTGGGTTTATTCTCAGAGCAGCTTTTGTTGCTACACAGTTTGCTAAATGTCATGAACAAACACTTGAGTGCTCACTAACCATTTGCAAAGAATTGTACATAACCAAGTAACTGGTTCAAGACAGAAGACCTTCCAGACAATAATCATCTTGCTGAACAGTCTACTGTTACCTTTTGTGGTAATATGACATCATGTATCGTGTTATGGGTAACTCAAAGAACAGAATTTGTTGATGGAGCATTTGTGTATGTAATCAAGGAAAGCTACAAGCAACCACATATTAACCATGAAGTCCCTGACCTGACAGGTGCTTTTTGAGGGATGCCTGATGCAAAATAAAAATAATTTTACTGTTCGACTTGTTACAATGTTGCAAGTAGGAGACTCTAAAGTGGGACTCTAAAAATTGAAACATTGTAACAACTCGAACAATACTATTCTTATTGTGGTTTTCACCAATGAAAGATACAACAGTACAAAAGGGTTTTAAAATTTTTAAAAACGAATAACAGTTTTTAATAATACTTTCAATGTGGGAATTTATTTAATCTATCAATTAAACTGTTAAAATATAACAGTTTGGTAAATTTGCTAAATTTGCTAAATTTAGTAACGTATTTAGACTCTTCAGCGCATGTGCTGACTGTTTTGATTGTCTAGGAAATCTAACTAAAATTTAGCAATTTAACATGTAATGTTTGTCTACAGACCCCATTAGATTGCTTCAGTGCAGGTGTTTAAATATAAAGACAAAGACTTCCTAAGCAATTTATTTTTCCTTATTACTAGAAAATACTTATATGCTATATTGTTGCTGGATATTTGAAAAAAATACTGGATAGAATTTAACATACAAAAGCATTTTCAGGGGCTTTCTTTCAGAGAAAAAAAACTAGGAAAATGTGCATGGTAAATTTTATGTTTTGCTTTATTTCTGTTTAATCTGTTTGGAAATAATAAAAAAATACGGTACTATTACATTGTTTATTTAGGGAGGGGTAGAACACTGCATTTCAAAAATGTCTCAAGCATTTAGGAAAAAATAAAAAAAATAATACACAGGTCCCATATACCAGTAAAAACTGGAAGCATTCCCTTCTACTGTCAACAAATAAAAATAACGAAAATCAAAACCTTAAAATGTAAAAAAAAAAACATATTTCTGACCAAGCGTGAAACAAGAACACACAGAACTTCTATTCCAAGGGTGAGAGCTCAAACAACACAACGATCCAGAAAGAAATGGGATTTTATGGTCGCTGCATACCTTCACATAGTGTGTGCCAGGTAATACAGAAAACCAAATCTTCTTTCTGCCACCACATAACTTACATCATAAAACGGGAAACTGCAGCTGGGAAGCAAGGGAGAAGGAGGTCATAAAAACACAATTGATATATAATCTAAAAGGAAACTTTACTTTGGAACAGCAGATTCATTAATCTGCCTCTCGCTAAAAAGAATGGGTGAGTTTGCGAAAGAATCTGAAAGATGTCGCAATTAACCGATAGAGAAACTGTCTTATAACAAGGGATTTTCTGGGCAATGAAAAATACATATGCCCAGCCCAAATCGCACTCTTTTAAAATGTGTTTTATTTGTTTCAGATTTCAATTTCATGTTACATTTCTCAATACAATTAGATGAACTGTTAGAAGAGAAGGCTCTGAAAGACAGGGGTTCTAACCAAAGAGTTTTCCAAGTTTTTTTTTGTTTTTTTTACGGCTTCTTAAATAGAAGCAAAAGATTTTAAAACTTAAGGAATGCCATACATATGTTGCTGTTTAAAATATATATATATATAACATATAGTCAAGTAACATTTTGCATTCATAGTCCTCTGTCCTCCTTCCGTGAACGGGGTCCATGACACCATATAGTATGTTCATAAGGTAGCACCGACTATGGGTGTTATTTTTTTTTTTTAAATTACTTTTGTCAGTATTACCATCGATATTATCATTTTTGTGCTGTTTGCTATAATGATTAAAATGTCAGCGATGATGTCAAATGTATGTAATTTTTACATTTTTTACCTTAAAAATTATGAATGGGGTTTGTAACTATTTTACTGAATAACCAAATTTTTTCATTAACTAATATTCCCGAGACCTCCGGGTATATATCGTGCAGAATGGCCAAGTACCCTGGAACTTGGAAAATGTCTCATCTGTCATTCTCATAATGTGTTTTGCTAATATAGATTGATATCGCATATAACTCAATGATAAATAATTCTAATTACTGCAGCACTCACTGAGGGGTCTGGTAAGGGCTGCAGGGGGTTCTTGCTCCCTGTGCAGCTGTCATTGAAGCATTTTGAGACACTAGTACCTAATGCTCTCTCTCTGTATTTGTTTTAAATGAAATTCCTCATACAGCCACCATGGTTCCTGATATCCTTATTTGCTCTTTTGTGAGTTTTCTATGAATGTCGCCAGAACCCCCCCTGAGGGCATAAAATATTATACCTCCGAGACCGGAATAAAGTACTTTGAGCCATGGAACTATTATACAGGTAGGGCCCTTTCTCCGCATTTTCTGCCTTTAGCAACCTGGGTTTTTTTTTAAATGTCTGCTTTCTGCGGCTTGCAGTCTTTTTTTTCCCTTCTGTTCTAGTCTCTTTTGTCTGTCTTTTTGCACCTCACTTACTTTTTTCTTTTATCTTGCTTATCTGCCTTTTCATGATCTTTCTAAATTCTATTCTGCCCGCCATTACACATACATATACACACATGCACACATACTGTATACACACTTGCACGCACACACACATATATATATAATATATATATATATATATATATATACACATGCACATACATACATACACATGCACATATACCACAGTACTTCCTTCCACCTCCCTGTATGTTCCTTGTGGTCTGCAGAGTGGCGATCTGATGGGGTCCCCAATGTGCAGCAATCATCCTCCAACACTGACACTGTACAAGTGATGTCATTTATAGATACACAGTGTCTGTGAGAGAGGATGATTGACGAACGTCACCAGACCCGATCGGATCGCCACTTCGTGGGACAGGTGAGTTATATGGACCGGTCAGTCCATATCTGGGAGCAATTGGTGCAGGGCCCCTTTCAACCCTAGGGCCATGGAGCAATTGCCCCGATTATCACGTGCTGTCCCTTTCATAGCTGCCCTACTGTCTCACTTTTGCACGCACTAAGGGTCATGGGCCAGCTGAGGAGATCCTCTGATCTTCCTTGATTGGCGGAGTAACCTATAAAATCTGTACTGTTGCCAAACACTTCCAACACCTGATTGGGACACCTGAAAAGTCGGGAAATATGATGTATAAAGAGGAATTCTTAGGCAAAGTGTCATTTTTGGTCCAGGAGACATGTGTTTCAAAGGATTGTACTGGTATTTCACTGTTATCATTTTATGAACGTTCTACCCATATTGCCATGAATTTAGCACAATAAACGGGTTATGCCATAACAACGTTTGCAAAAAACATTAAAGATTTTTACACAGTGTGTAAATGGGTCAGTAAACAAGAAGACACCAAAAAAAGTAATTATCGCATTCAGCAGAGCATGAAAATAAATGTATTTTAAACAGTTTAAAGGTATATTGGCTGTTTTTTTTATATTTGCACACTCAACTCCCCATAGTGCAATATTTACTAATTTCCAGATAATATATTGCTTGCATTTCCTATTCCTATTTAGTTGTTTATTATTTTGAAAAATGTATACTTTATGTACGTATATTTTTGTGTCATTACACATACCATAAGAATAAAGGTTTCCTGACAGATGGGCTGCTACTTAAAAGAACAATCTAGTGACCAAAAATTATTTTTTAATGTTGAGTAGACCATTCTATACTATACATATTACAATATATTCTTTTTTATTGTAATTGGGATTAGACGTTTGGGTTCTGATATTATGCTTTCTTCACCTCCTGAGTGAAAAGTATTATTAAACACTCATCTACAGACACCAGACAAGCCAGAAGGGATACTGGGTAGGCGCATGCAAATAAGGTCAACAATAATCACATATATATATATATATATACTGTATATGATAAAGTCCTTCAGTTATCTTTAAAATACTTTGTTGTGCAACTTGTGCTTTTTATTATTTCCTTCGTTCTTTAAAAATAGCTACTTTAAGATTCTTCTGAACGGTTTATATATAGAATGACAAACACTTATAATGAGTTATATACGTAAATATTTTTACCTGTACGGTAGACAAAATTGCCCTCGGTTTCTGACGATGAAGGAGATACTAATTCCTCTTCAAACTCATTGGAGCTAAATGACCCTGAGTGGTTCCTTTGTCGGGTTTTTTCTCTCATCGCTGCATTGGCAGCCATGACATGTCGCAAAGAGTCATTGAGATATCGGTGCAATAAACTGCTCTTGTATTTTGGAGGTGACACGTAGTCTTCATTGCTGCTTGCCTCTGCTCTTACACCCGATTTGATGACTGAATTTTCGTTATTAATCACAGTATGGTGAATGGGTTTGTCGTATCTTTCTTCATTAGCATGACTCCTCGGGGCGTTCTCACCATCTAAAAGAAAGAAATAAGTAATCACAATGGGAGCACTATAGAGGTCTATAGCATAAATGGACATCTCCGCAATGGGCCTACTGAGCTGTGGTCAACTGGTCAATCTAGCCCTGTTGCAATAGTGGTTGCCCCCCCCCAGTCCTGCCTTCCTAGGCCTTCTTAGGCCTTAATATCAGCACTGTAAATAGGAATTAATTAATTTACTAATTGTTTATGTTATCATTTTGCAAAACAGCAATCTTTGCCTTTTACCTTCAGGATTATTTTATCTCATCTTCTTTTCGACATAATTGTTTGGTGTTCCTTTTGCTTCTTCAGTAACTGTTTTTTTTGCTTTCAGTGAATAACCCTTCCGATGGGTGTATCGAAAACACCCACTCATATCAATTGCGTTGATTTTCTAAGAGACTTAGAAATGAGTATGGGTTGCTTTGGCTTAAAACCTACAACCTCAAGCCTTCCATAAATTAAATGTATGTTCCAAGGTCTTTTTTTGAAAGATTTGTGCATTAGATTTCGCCACACACAAGCTACCATTTTTCTAGGTTTAATAAGGCCCTCTGTTTAATAAGTCAGCTTCTTTATGCACAAAAACGTGTCAACAGCATTGATGGGAGAAGATGGCTTCAGAGGACTATTGTGAGAATTTTGACTACGCTGGAACGAAGAGCTCTCAAGGACCTCAATCAAAACAAGCCCATGTTAAACCATTTGTTCCGTGAACGTGTTGCAATGCATTTTCTCTGGGCTGGGAGTGACCTCGTTAAACCAACGTAAACTGGATCAAATTACTGGAAAAGAAGCCATTTGCATCACACATTTTTTTGCCTGAATACCAATTCATGGAGCTTCTTGAAACATTATCAAACATGGTAAGACGAGGGGTTTTAATACCATATACAGAAAAAAACTATTAGGCAGTTTCACTGCACCCTTAAGCTTGTTATTTAGCATTTACAAATAGTCTTAAAATACCTATAACGCTGTAAATGTTACATTCAGGATTTTCTTGTAATTTGTATTTGTTTATTTAATTGTATATATTAAATATTATTATACATTATATTTATATATTTCATTTTTTATATTTGATTTTCAGTTAGTTTTATTTTAATGAATCTTACATATAACCATTAATACAGCGTATCATTCATTAGGTTTCTGGTAAGCAAAACAATGACAAAACAGCTTCCACAAATACAGAGTCATAGCAAGAAAAATAACATAAGATACGCCAATATGGCAGTTTAGATCTATTTTTCGCCCTATGCAAATCTACGCTGGGTTATGCTCAACATTATATCCGGCAGACACATGGAAGTAGCGAGAGCCCATATCAGAGTGAGTAAGGACTCAAGTCAAGTGACACTCCTTGTGTCCTTACGTAGATGTTTCTGATAAAAATGCATATGGAAAGTCTGCAAATCTTGGATTCAGAGGATTGTTTATGACAAATCCATAAAGCCATGGCTGCATTTTATTTGGCTGACATTCTATGTGAGTGAAATTAATTGCTTATAGAAGCTGAATACAGTGTAACATTAAAAAAAGTAACTTTTGGTTTTGTCACTGAAAATTGTTTGCAATATGCACATAAAATCATCTCTGCGGATCTGGAAGACATCTATAAAGTTATATACATTTACGCCTATTTGAAAACAATAAATAGCATTCTTGCGGCTGCAATCAGACTGCATAATATCCATATACGTCTCTGAATTGAATTGTAGAGACATGCGCATGCCAAAAAGCAGATACAGGGTAACGAACCTTCTGAACAGGAGTCGTCGCTGCTCACGCTTAGCCGCTCGGCGTTCCCTTGGACGTACTTGTTGTACAGTTTGATCCGTAAAGCCCAGCTCAAGTCTGGTTGTCTCACAGTATTTTTGAGGCGACGTCTTGCATTTGCAAACCAATTCGAAACCTGAAGAAGCAAGTTTCAATTTTTTACATTTTAAATATTATCGCGTACCATATGTTAAATAAAAGTTATATCATCATCATTTAACATGGGCTGCTGCCGCCACATGGTTTCTTTACTATCCGGGCACTCGGTATATAATGGCCTGTGCTATACAATTCGGATATCTATCATTATAACCATTGTACAGTGTATATATATATATATATATATATATTAATATATATATATATATATATTAGATACAGAATGGTGTTGCAGTTTATTCAGTATATATATATTCAGTTTATATGTCATTGTAAATTCAAAAATTGTCAAGTTCACTACGCATTATGAGGGACAAACCCCAATGAATTTATCATGCAAGACCTGATCTGGCCCTGCATAACGTATATATTATGTTCAATGTCATCTCACGACTGTAACCCTCCATTCTACAACGTCTTCTTCAGGTAATATTCCCAGAGGTTTGCCTAGGATAAGAACAGCACACATTTTCCAGTACACATATACATTAGACATGTTGCTGACCGGTGCAGTATGAGCAGATTATGTGACTGTGTAGGGTTTCCACGTCGCCATTTAGCCCTTATACTATATTCTGTACAACGTTATAGCATTTTATCTATCTAATTGAATCCAAAGATGACTACCTGCAGCTCTACCCATCATTGAGGGTTATTGTATATCCCATATGACAGGGTTTTTTGTCATTCTATGTGATTACTCTGAGCAAGCTTTGTTAAGCGAAACGCGTCAGGTTTACAGTATTTTCCAAATTAATGATATATATATGATATATATGATATATACGATATATATGTATCATTGTGTGTAATTTATCGTGTTTATCCTCACGACTCTGAGCGCTCATACCGGTTTATTATCACTAACTGCTCTATATTTCCACATGTCCCCTGTATGTCTCTTAACGTGTATTTACTCCTAACGTTGTTGTTACAGACTCACAGACATTCGAAAGATTCCTCAGCACTTTTTACTCTCTCAAATCTGTGTCAAACCAACAAGTAACGTTTAAAGATGAAGTCGTGTCCCCCTTTTTTTTTTTTAAGGAACAAACTGTAAAAAGCATCAGCAAAGCAGTAGAATCATGGTTAATTCAGAATATCCATTTCCTCAAGAATCAGACTTTAAAATCTAAATCTAATGTTTCTATGAGCAATATATAAATGTAATTTAATATATAAATAACAGACATTTATAATATGTAAACATAAATAATAATTCGCCTGCGCCGGGAAATATGTGTTGCTTGAATTTACTATTTATGAAAAAAAAAATATTATTATTTATTGCTCTGCCTTGAAAACATTTCTTAATTGAAACAAACTGTCACGTTAAAATATTTTGTAAAAACGCTTGCCCTGTACTAAATCAAGATGTTAAAAATAGCGTGCTGTTCCAATAACTAAATAAATCAATACCGCATAAAACTGTCCATAGGGTCTGTTAGGATTTTTCAAATGGTTCAGCAGTTTCTAGGATATATTTGGCAGCGAATGTCAGCCTACCAACCATGGAAGTAATTAAGCTTAGTGGTGCACACCCAGCATTCCTCCTCTGTCTTGGCTTCTCACCCAGCTGTGAAACATGTTACCACGATCTCAAAAGATCCTAAACAACCAAGAAGAGGTTTCATAGATTCGGGAAAATATTGGGTCCTAAGCACAAGAAAATTTTAATGGTGCGGCAAAAAGAGGCACCTTCCATGGTCCCAGTCGTCCATCCATGGCAGCTGTCCTATGGCACTCTCTACAGCTACTATAGCCGACAAAGCAGACCTCTTCACCAGTTTGGATATGACATCATATTGTAGCAACTAGCAGCGCAAATGTTATCATAAAATGTACGAGTGCCCTCTGGTACAATTAGGATGGGAAGGATGGCCTATACCAGGGGTGTCCAACCTGCGGCCCTCCAGCTGCTGCAGGACTACATCTCCCATAATGCTCCTTCATCTAAGGGGCTGGCTGAGGCGTATGGGAGATGTAGTTCTGCAGCAGCTGGAGGGCCGCAGGTTGGACACCCCTGGCCTATACGGAGGATGTCTGCCTTGGTTCCTATTATGTATAGACAGCCTTGATTGCCATATTTTTTGTACCTTCTGCTGTGCCCATATATTTACTTTAGTCAGAGGGTGGTAGATAAATGGAACAGTCTCCCAACTAAAGAGGTGGAGGATAACGCAGTGAGGGGATTAAAACATGCATGGGGTCGGCATAAAACTATCCTGACTCTGGGACAGGATCAAGGACTCATTGAGTTTTGAGTCCTTACATCAGTAAAAATGGGCCGACTAGATGGGCCGAATGTTTCTTATATACCATGTATATCCTATGTATATCCTTAATATATCGTGCTGAGGCACCTAGGTTGTCAAGAACTAAAAGTTACCTTCTGCAGGAGTGAGTGTTATGCGTCAGAGCAGCGTCTCTACTCTAAATCTTATTTTATGGATATGCTGGTTTATTAAAATGCTCGCTGACTCGGGTAATAAGATTCAGGTAATGTTTATAAAAAGACTTTCTTAAACTATTTGAAGATGACCCATTTACCATTTAAAAAGGATCTTAGCTTAAACATTTTCTAAAAAAAAAGGAATGAACGAGTCCACGTTGTAAAAAAAAAAAAAAAAAAAAAGGTCCACTATAATATTTGGAAAAATATATATAATTGCTTGTTGGGGTTATTTAACAAGATTTCAGCTTGTCACTTTTGGAAAATGTTATTTTAAATTAAATACGCGAGGTTAAAAATACAGTAGGCTCCACAGTCAACATTTTAGTGTCAGGCATGTTGGTTTATAACCTCGGGATTTTGCCGTGGCGGCACAAGAGAGCTGTATAACCATCCCGTAGTTTTTCTTTCACCCCTAAGTACATGTTTCGATTAATCAAAATGATGTGACACTTTGGAAAGGAGGCCAGAAGGACTGTTTTGGAATCGGTCCACGTTTTAATGCGCCCAGGTGAATAAATTATCTTCCAGCACTTTAGCTGATATATGCCTCATTTGGCTTCTATAGGTTTTGCGATGACCCAACGAAAACATGGTGAGATTAATTTAATGGTTGTCTGGATATTTCTGCAGTGACAGCGCCTCAAGGAAAAAGAAAAAAAAAATGGCATTACATACGCCGGTAGAAGGATGGATTAATGTGGGGAGGAACAAGGAAAGGGAGAAACGCATCATTTATGTTATTCTTGGTTAACAAATGTTTTATTTAAAAGAATAAAACATAGAAACATAAAACATAAAATAGGGACAACTTAACTAAACCCAAAACACCATATATGTGTATATATATGTGTATATATATATATATATATATATATAAGCATATACACATATAAGACCTCTAAAAATGAACAATGGTCCATATACCACAAGCAGTTATTATTATTATCATTATTTATTTTTTTTATATAGCGCCATCATAGTCCACAGCGCTGTACTCACACCATCCACAATAACTACGAATTGTAATAATATAAGAACAATCCACATGCCCCAGGTAGCACAGGTGATTCACACGCAACGGCAACATTCATAAAGAATTACATGCGCGCTACACGGGCATCTGTAATATCCATAAAGGACACAGCCAGGTAAGCAATGATTTGGCCTTAAACAGCCAGAAACACTAATATTTTTCTATATTATGTTGAAATATTTGCTTTTCTTTTTCTAAAAAATTTGTTTGTGTGATTGTGCCACCTATTCACTTCTTTCTGATACAGGTTATCTACCAACCGTGTGATAAGTATCTCCCATGTTCTGTAGGTTACATGGGTGATGATTGGAAAAATGTTCAAGGGTCTTTGGGGTTTATTCACTAAGCAGTAACGCTTCTGTTTTAACTCCCTGAATTAACGCGGCATTATAAAGGGCAAATTTCTCTACATGTAATAGATGCCTTAGATTGTCCAACTGCATAACTGTGTTAAGTCTGTGTTAAGTAACTACCGACACAGAGCTTTTTTATCTTAGGCTATCAAGTTCTAACTATAATATCATAAAATGCAATTAACGATCATTCAAGTGTGGTTTTAGGACCCCTTCAAATGGAAACAGGATTCCTCATTTCCTCTATAAGGAGGGTATTAGTGATATAATTATGGGCAGGAGGAAACAGAACTTCAAGGCAGGTGGGGATTTAATTATTTTAAATTTAATGCATTTAACAGGGAAATGTGTCTCGTGTATTCTATTGTAGCTACTAAGAAAATAATACATCTTTGGGATGCAACGATCACTACAGGTGGCAATGCGCATGAGCGAGAGTGTGTTTATTAACTATACCACTCGGTGATTATGTTTTTTACTCATTTTTGTTGGAAAGGTCATGTATAAAGGATTACCCCTGTGACAGTTCTGGAGTTTAATATGTACACATGTATAAAAAAATTTGTCTTCCAGTGCAATCCTCTAACAGAATACACACAATCCATAAAAATCTCTATTTTTTCACTGTAGAGTCATTACAGAAGACACTTTCCAATGGATCAATATGAGATGATGGTTTATTGGATTATTGCAGTTTTTAGGGTTTGCTTTGCTCTCTGCACATCCTCTTTTAAGAACTGTGTTCTTGTGTGATTACTTCGACTTTTCCATCCCCTGATGTGAAGGGTTTATTATTACCTCTTCTGAAATGACATTTAAATGATTTGTTTCAGGGCCGGACTGGCGATCACAAAGGCAGTCCTGGCAGTCCAATGGCTGCCTGATAATATAAGTCAATAGTTGGCCATATCCAGTCATCGGCCGAGCTCACATCATCGTGCGAGATGGCCAGCCCGGTCTGGTTTGTATAATTGTGAAAGGAGCCATGTTGGTTCCATTAGGTGTAAAGTTCAACAATGAAAAGGCACATAGTACTTGCATAGGAACCCTGTACGCTGCATTTTAGATATGGTGTCCTCTAGATTGGGCTGCTCGCTTTGGTATTGGACACGTGCACTCATTTTCAGACATGTAATAAGTGCATGGAAAGAAAAATGCTGTTTTAGGATTCAGTGTCCCATAATTTGGAAATCTTCCACCCAAAATGACAGCTTAAGACATTACCAAGCTAGATGAGTTAATTATTTATTATAGCACGAAACAACTGCCTGGTTCGTTCCTGTTTGGGTTATGTTTGGGTTATGAGTTGTTTAAGTAATTAATCGAAAGAAAAAACCAAATGCATAACAGCCTGTGTGCTCTTTACTGAGCTATGGAAAAATAGCAAAGTTACGCAATACCGGACTGCTTCAGCTATTATTATTTCATTTCTATTACTCGTTCTTCATAAACTTCCAAACGAAATAACCTTCACAACATATATTATGACAAGTATGCAGCGTTTTAGGGTTCCCAGAAAAAGAGACCTCGGAGGACCCAAAAGTGTACGTTTAACTATAGGTTGTATTGCAAATCCAGACGATCGCAGCACAAGTACCAAAGGGTTAATAAGGCAAGGGGGTAAAAGAGACAAACTGTAAATACGGGGAGAACTTTCATAAGAATAGGCAACGAAGAGAACCCTTTCTAGATTCCATTACTCACAAGCAGCCGGGCCCCTTCCTTGTGTACCAATATATCTGCTAGTGCTATATGATTAATAATAACCTGTTTGTATATTACCCCATATATTGCCAACCAGCTACAGTGCTTACTTGTACATAGGTTCCTGGGGGTCTAACAAGACCACCTCAAGTATGCACTGGCCAAACCAGACCATGGACAACTGGACAGGTACAGAATGCATATTAAAGTACTTAAAAAGTCTCAGGAGTCTTCAGGAGTGAGACTGCTTGGGGCACTGGGATTTCCATTTTACTTCTAGATTATTATTACTTAGTGTTTTATATAGCACCATCATACTCCATAGCGGTGTACAACGGGTAGACAGAAAATAACAAGTAGTATATAGCAATTTGATTTACAGAAATAACAGATGGGGAGGACCCTGTTCAAACCAGCTTACAATCTACAAACAGATTTTAAGCAGGACTCTCGTCATATTGTGCTTCTACGAGTCCAATGTTCTGGTTTCGCACACACATTGTACACAACGGTCTCTTAAAACTGCATATAAGGCAAAATGGAAGACACAGTTTGGAACTATTATGGACTTTTAATGGAATATCATTGCAAATAAGTTCTAGAAAACAATGTTTTACTGTTCTAACTAAAGTTTTTATAGAAGAGTTTTCAGAAGCTAACCAATTTACTTCATTAGGTCACTTACTGAGACTACGCCAAGAGCATACTGAAGCCAAAAGCACGGGATTGCGCAACATCTACTTATAGCATTTTGTCATTCGGTGTCCTATTAAGCGTGTAATAATATCTGTGACAGATTAACAGTTTTCTAGGCCATTTTGGAGAAAGACCTTCTGAAACATCGAGTGGCTGTTTTAATAAATAAATAAATACACAATCTGTAAATAAGTATCTACAATGCAATCATTTAAAAGTCCGAACAAGGCTTATCTCATTTTAGTAATAATGTCCAAAGGCCTATTATTAGCCTAAATTTCCTTATCCAACCTCAATGTTTTCAAGAGTAGGAGGTAAAAAGGCTTTTTAGCTCGTGTTTGTGCTGGCCCTAACAGATGGTCACAATGAAGCGGCTCTGTGATACATGGGTGCCTAAAACACATTTGGAAGAAAGTAACCATCGAGAGGAATACACACATAATTATCTTTCAACAGCCATGCATTTTATGTTACATTGCGGCACTCGGTACAATAAGGGTAAAGTCATCTCAGGACATCGCTCTTCCTGACATATCTAATTCATTCTTGTGAATGGATGAAAAACATATGACATTCACCTGCACCAAGGTCATCTGGGAACCAAGTGCCAGTAGAATTTTCTCAGTCTTGGTGGGGTATGGATTATCCCGGTGCTTGTAAAGCCACTGCTTTAGCGGTCGCGCCATGTCCTGCAGCGCCTGCCTTTTATGTCTTACTTTTCCGCTGCTTCCTCTTGAGCTTCTACACAAAAAAAAAAACAACAATGTTAGCGGGTCATACTCATGACATCATTAGAAAAAAACATCATGTGTCATAACGTGACAGGCTCGTACTTATATGTATCAGTGCACCTATCCAGTCATTTGTTGATCTAGTTACACAAGTATTCTTTACATTGTTAGATAATAGACATTGGCTACAATAATTGAAACATGTCTACAATCTAAAATATGTTGAAACATTCAGTGACCTACCGGGTGATAACATTTCTAGTATTATATTTGCTGCAACAGACCATTGACAACCCTTCTTTTGAACATACATTGAGTTTAGAAATGCTGCGCACACCATAGTCTCCTCATCAATACGTTATAAACATACCCCTACACGTACTACTCATCTTGAGGCCTGGACTGGCCATCGGGATCAATGGGCATATCTCCCATATCTCTGAAATCCAAAATTAAAAGTATGCATCTATCTGTTATAACACATAACGGCGATGTCTGAGGATCTGCATGATTATTCCTCCCAATGATGTTATCTCTCATTATGTTAGGTTGCTGATTGTTGTTCATTGGTTCAGGCAGCCTTCGTAACTCTAAGGTGAGTCGAAGGGAGAGAAGATGATTAGAAAATGCCGCCCCGCTACTTTGAGACACAGATCTCCGGGGTGATCTCTTAAACAATTACCCTGATTGACCATCACAAAGCACACGCTACTACAGGTCGTTTTAATACGTCCATGTAGTTATTCTAAAAGCTCGGTATTAAACAGACTCCCAGTATGCTTGGCAAACAGATGTTACCGCAGACAGCGCGTGCACGCGACACATCGAGCTGTCATTTCCCAAAGAAAGACGCAATCAAAAAATACACAACGTTCCCAACATAAATTATTTGATTCTCCTTAAATAAATCCTGAGACATTATTTTATTCTTTTCTTTAGGCGCATCCCATCAGAAAACACAGCAACATTTTTACCTAACGTAAAAAAACAGCACGGCGGAGCACTAAGTCTGTTTTTTGTCAGTTTCTGCATTTGGATTTGATGAGCAATGGTATTTTCACTCTTCCAGATGTGTTACAAATTATGATTTCAGCAGTCTGACTGGCCCGATTTAATACATTAAGGTTTTGGCCGAGGCCTGATAATTTATGTAGATATGACAGCCTGTCACACACCTCATTTACTTATAATTGGGCCCGGTTAAAACAGTCATTACTGAAGAAAAAAAAAAAAGGTTTGTACAGTAAACCACACAATGTCGGAGGGAAGGTTTCCTGGATATTTTACTGGCATTTCCCAACCCAACAGATGAGGGAACCTGCCACTTCATCAGGACCAAGGGCGGCTCCGAGCTTCTGGGGGCCCTAAGCGAAAAAAAAACAAAAGGGGCCTTTGCCGAAAAACAAGCTAAGGATTTATTTATACACAGAAAACATGTATATTCACATATGATTTGTTTTTGGTAACATTGTGATAAATGTGGGTCGCACCCACGTAGTTCAGCTCATTAGTCTTCTAGTTTGGCTGCCTGTAGCAATACCGCCATGAGCGTGGAGATAGTTCGGCCGAACCTGGCAATGCATGGGTTAATGACGGGCGGCCATAAGTCACTACAAAGCAGATAGTTCATTCATTTTCCTTTAACCTGTACAGACGCGATAGAACTAACTTCATTCACTGAAGGGTCGCAAGCACGCTGAGCTCCCAACACAATACTCTGCTCGCTGACACGCAGGGTTAATGGCTGGACTGCGTGATAACCGCTGGGGGGTAACAGATATCAAGCAGGGGGCGCAATAACTACAGCTATTCCAATCCATAAAAGAAAATGTGAAATGTATATCACATAACACGTAATACCATACATATACCATACATGTTTCTCCTATTATTACTGCTATTATCATTTATTTAGCACAAGCAAAGTGTGTATTACTTTACACAGCATGTGATCAATTTACATTGGCAAACATTAAGTAAACAGTAAGCAGAACGTTTTAAAGAGCTACATAATGCAGAATGGATTGTACCCGGTAGCTGGGGTACCTGTCATTTAATATCTGATGGTCTAGTGAACGTAGCCATGACCAACAAATCACGGCTTCTTCTCTGGACCATCAAGACCCGCTCTATCTGCCTAACCGTGGACATCAGGTAAATATTATCGTTTGGGCACCGGAACGCATTCTACTATTCAAGGGGTAAAAGTAGGTATCATAAAAGAGAAACTGTTTCTAGTAACGTGCTCCCCTGCTGAGTAAAAGGAAGATATTGTATTACTTTTACAAGCCTCGATCAGAATATTTACCATAGATCTGTTCAAGGCAAGTGCCCAAAGTGCCCATGGGGTACCTATGGGGTACATGGCCTATTATTGGCTATCTATTGTGACACTCTGATTCGGCTAGGGAAAAATTCAACCAAAATAAAAATAGAATAAAATCATAATTAAAACAAAACTTAGTTTTGAAAAGACAGACTTTTTTTCTAGCAAAACACATAATTAGAGTCATAAAGAATGTATCAAAAGGAACATAAACATTACAATGAATGGCATCATAAGAATCCCTGATATACTACCTTTATACTACTACCTAAAAACATGTTTACATTTCAAACTAAACTAGTTTGATGATTTCACTTGGTGAGATAAAAATGACTCTATGTATAAATAATAATAAAAAAATAATAATCTCAAAAGCAGCATGGCAAATTTCCTTAGAAATACCCCTACCTCCTGGGTCAATTGTTAATTTTATTCCAATATCAGAAATAAATGAGTAATATTTTTATAGCTTCTGCACCTTAATGCACTTAATTTCCCAGCTGGCAAAGCAGTTTGTTTTATATTTATATATACTTCATCACTTAGAGGGTTAAAACAGCTTAACGTCAACGAGGGTTAAACAGCTTGACATCTTTTAGCAACAGTTAAACATCTGGGTAGGGGGCCGGAGAAACATGAATTGAAATTCCCCTGCGCACGTGACGCATCATTTATATACTAATAGGAGTCCAGTAGGTGTCACTGCAGGTCAACTACAGACCTCATAATGGACAAAAAAAATACAAAAAAGGACAAACACACCCAAAAAACGTACAAATATAGATTTTGAGCCACTGCGGAAGGAGCCAAAACAGACATACATAAAAAGAAAGAGTCAGTACCCACTGGCAGATACATGATGCCGATGCCAGAAATTATATTTAAAAGTACCTGTCTGTGGCATAACTATTGGGGATTCCGTCACACTATATGGACATAGATTGCTCAGCCCGCCACTACGTCAAAGTCCCCCGATTATGTCGAGTCCTTTCTAATCCTGATGTCGCGTTATTACTTGCCATGGAACTGAATCAATGAAACTGCAATGCGCTTTCTGTAGTAGGATGCGTGCGCTGATTTGCTGCATGCATGTATCGATCCTTGCGAGAGCACCCTGAGAGCTGTATTTGTGTGCCTTATATTTTTGGGTTTTTTTTATGGAAATACCAGACTTGTGGAATAGCAGGTGCCTCATTAACAGTGTCCAGAGAGGGCTTTACACCTTAGGAGAGTCCCGGTACCAGAAACTCCAGCCACCTACTATCTCGGCCACCATCCTTACCGCTAGGGGAGAGCACTGATCCTTACATTATTATGAGGATTTATTCATCTTAGAGATCACTGATTTTATTTTTTAATTTATATATATATATATATATATATACACACACACCCGCACACACACACATACTTTATGTATCCATAGTGTTATCCATAGACGTATCATGTACAAGTTATAATTGCAGCATAAGCAGGGCAGACTTTTCCTCTTCTCTTGTATAATACACGCTAAATAACATACATGCTAAATCTATAATATTCATCAATAGATCTACCTTCTCTCTGTGCTCCAATTCCACAAGCTCTTCAGACTCTTAACACTTCGAGTGACAGCTTCCGCAACACACACTATAATTTAAAGTGACTGCACTGTGTAATATATTATATATATATATATATATATATATATATATATATATATATATATAAACTCATAATCAAACCGGAGAAACTCTTACATATATTCTGTCCTATATATACTATAAATTTCCCACACTTTTCTATTTTTTCCATATCTTTTTCCATGTGTATTTTTCTGTAACCTGAGTATAAATGGGTCTCTGGCCTAGTCGGGACACGTGAAATTCCCAGTAGTTAAAAGAAATTGTACCATTCTAAAACCGTCCACCCTACGGCATGGGGATCAGACAGCCAGTGATCCCAGTCCTCTGACTGAGTCCTCTGTCTCTGGCTACTACTTCTTCCTAGAAATGCCAGGTTTCTTAATGAGGTTGGCTTTTGTCCCATTTGGAAAATTTTGACTAAATCTTAGTCTCAGAATCTCTCGTACATGATACCATATGGCGATTACCACTAGACAGATTAGCAGTAAATTTACCATCAAATTTATTGGATTTAATTGCTTTAAATCCTAGAAAAAAAAAAACATTGTCTATAGTCTATGCCATTAAAAAAACACACACCATGTGCTATTTATTGAAGCTATTCATACAAATATTTAAGAAAGTATATACATATGTGTTTATCAAAATCTTTTATTTCCTGCTGAGGTCGGTAAAATATTCCTTATGGAAATTATATAAATCAGAATCAGGAATCTCTTCAATTTATTAGTAAAAGTTGTATAGATTTCTTATGGCGTCAATAAATTTAGTAATCAGCTACTATTCTAATGAATTTGGTTTTATAGTCTTTCAACCTATGTAATACTTGTCCATATTTATTGTTCATATTAGCGTCTCTAGAAAAATCTGGATCATACAGGACGATTTCTAGAAAAAGGGTATCTTAGAAACACTAAACGAATAAAATCACCAGAGGTCCATCTGTTCTCAGGAATTCTGTCAGAGTCTCCCCTACTTATTCTGCCATAGCTCACTAAAAACCCACTTGTTCAGAGATATATACTACTTAACCCTTTAGTATACCATAACCTGCGGTTCCCCAACCCTTGAGATCTCCAGGCCACTCACTTTTTCCTACAATGAAACCACCCTGGCCTAAATAGACGATTTCCTTTTGTCTCTTTCCTCTAAACCCCCTAATAGATTGTAAGCTCACAAGAGCCAAAGTCTTAGTTACTGCTGTACCAGTATGTTTTAACATTTCTTCATGGCAGTGTTTATTTTGTATATTCTTAATTTAGATGATTAATTTTATATTCTCCCTTCATTGCAACAATGCTATGGAATCTGCTGGAGCGTTATAAACAAAAAGTAATCATAACAAAGTAATCATTTGGTAGAATTTCATATCTCAGGGAAGCATTGAGGATGTTTTTTCTTTCTCCTGGTCATACTGAAAATTCATTGTCAACATACAGTAATTATGGAACAAAACTGCCTCAATGTGTAAACAGTTTGTGTCAAAATGTACAATACATGTATCAATCACTCCCGATTTGTCAAAGGCAGCTACTACACAACACCTCTTCTACCCCAATATATATGTCAACAAAATAACATACACTTATGTCAAGTGGAACACGTCTAACAATATAATCCATGTTTGAGGTTTCCTTTGCTGTACAACAATTCCCGTCAGAGCAAATAAGGGTGCAAGAAACACAACAAAGTCTAAAGAGGAGCCTGAAAGCTTCATGGCAGGGAAGTTGTGGTCTACAAGAATCACGAACGTTGGCATTTGAGAAAATGTTCTTACCCAGGTCGTCGGTGTCTGAGGCTGGCATTGTCCTTCATTGAAACACTATCTTGAAGGACTGCGTCAGGGTTGGGACCTTCCATAACAGCCACATAAGGCCGGATACCCCTGTCTCGGTCATTGGTGGCTTCTTCAAACAACACCTGGCCACTGAGCTTATTGAACATGATGGTGTTCATAGCAGAAATACTCGTAATGTCTCTCTTTTGATCCATCGAGGAAAAGTGCAAGTCCAAGGTACCAATGAAATGGCTCCTAATGGGAAGAATAAATTAAATGGTGATTGTTACTGGGATAACACATACACAGGCAAGCTATGTTTAAAACACACACAATACAATAGATTACAGATATTTCAAATAAAGGTCAAGCTCAGAGGATCTCAGCCAGTAGCTCTCCCAGTGCCATTCCACTTAAGACACTTATGCTGGACAAACTGAAGGTAGGAGCACAAAAACCAACACATTTTTTCATTTCCTATGGCAACGACCTATAAGAGCTCGGTTTTGTGTCACACGACAATTTAGAGTTCCCAGCACAAATGATGAATGAAACTAAATTTGGCATGACGTAAAAATTAGCTTTTTTAGAAGAGCATTCAACAGTACCAAGAATGATGTTTCTGATGTTGCTTTCGGTTATATACAGTTTGTGTGACAATCAGCAGGTAGAACAACTAACTATGAACGAGCCGTAACATCTACGGGGCAAGAGGGGCAGCTGTGTCTAGAGTGTCAGCAGAGTAGCTTTGAACTTATAGAGTTGTCCTCAGGGATAGTCAAACTATCTGTAGAAGGACACCAGTGTCCACGGCAAGGCTAGTTATGGCCACCTGTGGCAATGGACCATTTAATTAATATATTGGGGCAGATTCACTGCACAATGTGGAAGATTTGATTGATTCTCGTTTGGATTGACTTGGTAAATTAGCGTTATTCTATGTTTCAGCGACTTAAAAGTCTTTTACAGTCAAAAAATAACCAGACTAATTTCTACACAGAAAAGAGCGTAATAAATATGTACATTTCTATAGAGACCAGCGATAGGGTTTTGCTTTTCAGGACCGTTTTGGTGCAACGTTCTAGATCTGGTGCAACCGCCGTGAAGACCAGTGGAACGTTCCTGCTCTGCCCCAGAATGACTCTTTCACATAACCCCTTGTATATAGTCAAAGCAGCATTTATATTGCACGCTGTATTCCAAGTGCTTTAATTAACAAGGAAGAAGGGATACTGATACTGCCAAGTATCAAAATGGATGCATTTAGTTTAAAAATCTGCGCCAATTTGTCCTGTGCAATTTATTAGCCTTATTCCCCTCATTTGACATTAGATTCTGGGTTCTCTGCCAGAGCCGGTGGTGTTTGACATCTAGTTAAATGATGCGGGGAGATTATGCCTAACATCGATTTCAAAATAAGGCTTCTGCTCGGGCTCACTTCATTACAGTAGTGTCGGCTAACATGCTCGAACGGAGTAACAAACACGGATTTAAAGGCGAAGTGTCCAACAATGTGCTCCTTCAAACATAAAGTTTAAATTAACACTTTCACCACAGTTTCATACCTTCCGATTAGAAGATTTAGTTGATTTTTGAGGAATCGGATTTAGGAAACGTGTAAAGCAAATCATAATAACTACTTTAAAAAAGTGCAATTTCTGTATAGAGCACTGCTCCGTCTACACTAACACACTTTATTTTCACAAACGGATCTTGTTTTTAATAGAAAAGCAGGGGGGGGAGAGAGGTAATCAAATGCAAATAAAATAAATAATAATGAATCCAGTTTTACAAGGGCTGCAATCCATCAGACAAATAGATTGCTAGCCGTGTTCACATATAAAACTAGCGTTCAAACGTTTGGGGTCACGTAGAAATGTCCTTGTTCTTGAAAGAACAGCAAATTTTGTCTATTAAAATAACATGAAATGGATCAGAAATACAGCACAGACGGGGTTAATGTTGTAAATGACTATTGTAGCTGATTTTTAATGAAATATCCTCATAGCCGTACAGAGGCCCGATATCACTCCCATCACTCCTGTGTTCTATTGTCACGTTGTGTTCGCTGATCCAAGTTTAAGTTTAAAAGGTTAATCGATGGTTAGAAATCCCTTTTGCAATTCTGCAAATTCCTTGTTTTCCATGGGAACAGCTGAGTGACCCCAAACTTTTGACGGTAGTGTATATATATATAAAAGTATAAATATCTATGTGTTTACACATCTCTTGTCATCTATTAGCTTTTAACAATAGGGTTTCTCTGTTCTCCTGGAGAGCTGGCATCAAACCAACAGACAATAAAATGTTTTCAGAACATGTGGGTCCTGCTCAGAGTCTTCATGAAGATGGAAAGAATGCAGCAGAGATGAGCTGCTACATATTGCGCATGTCCATATTTTAACTTAAATTGTTAATCAATCCCTAATTCTGAATTTATTTAAAGGGATGCAAAATTGGTGGCCGCAGCGCAATAAATAGATTTGCAGGAATTGTATTCACAGCGAAGCATAAATAGACAGGTGGCTGGGAAAGGTGTTAGAATTGTTACAATTGTACAGCTCTGTGGAATATGACGGCGATATATAAATAATTAAATTACAATACTAAAATGTTCTTTTTTTCTGGCTCAATATATATTTGCACACACACACATATATATAGATATATATATATTTATTATTATTATTTATTTTTTTATTCTTATGATTTATTTATATAGCACCAACAAATTACCCAGTGTTTTTTTTACAATACACATATTCCAAAACTAGAACTAAAGGACTAAGACGAACCGATACGTTAGGTAAAGAGGACACTGCAATTTAAAGACATACATGTCTGTATCTATATATATATATATATATATATATTATATATATATATAATATATATATATATTTATAAATATGAATGCTGCAGAGCATGTGCCATAGAACCAATGCTAGATAAGAATTATATCCCCAAAACACAATCGTTGCATTATTAGTTTTACATAATTTATGGAGTCTTACTTCCAGTAAACTTTTTATATTTCTTTTATCAATATTGTAACGTATACATAAACAAATTCAGAGAATTAGTACTAAAGTACTTAATATTGTCACAACATTCTGTAAATCCCCAATAGAATTGCCTTAGCAATATTTTGAATAATGGAAAATATTGAATCATTTTGAATTAAAAAAAAAAGATTCCAGAAATATTGAGTTCTGCAAGGTTTTGTTACATGTTAGAAGGACTTTAGGTTATGGCACATTATCATTGGCCAATGGAAACGCCCGTCCATAACATACAAATAATTCATCATCATGTACTGAATAAAAAATACCATCATCTGGATGTGGTGCGGTAAATGAACATGTGAGTGCTTTGAACTAGTCTAGGTTGATGCTTCTCGGTGTCTGCAGAAATCACCTGTTTCCATTGACATTCTGTAGAGCACAGGTCTTGTAATGTCCCCAAAGTTTGGGAATGGCCCTACTGCGTGTCTATGCATGCGCAAAGCCCTCTGACTTATCTCGAGACAACCCAGGAGCCTACAACCTACAATATATTTCTTTACAGAGCCCTGGTAGACTATTCCAATATGGGAGAGTACAAACGTTACATTCAGTAAATGACACACCGTAAAATACGCTGGTACAGAAGGAGAAGAAGGTCCTGCTCCCCCCAGCATACGGCCTAAAAGAATTATATTTTATTATATCATTTTAAATACTGGAAAGGAAATCTAGAACCTTTAATAAATAGTTAAGACCTTTGTTTATTAGCTGCATTCATTCAATATAAAAAAGGCACAACTAGACAAATTCTACTACTGAATATAATCGTAACCCCGCTTATTGGATATCACTTCTTCCCATGGGTTGGAATAGTACAGAAATCATTGTGTGGTAAGCAGATCGAATTTAATTTTGAAATATTATTTCTGTTCTGGTAAGATTTGAAGCTAAAATACCAACGATAGCTAAAGTATAAAGTATGAGTGTGAAGCATATGAAATGCGAGAAACTGCTGTACTGGTTTCTTAAACATTGACCTACATTGGACTCCAAATGACAATGATGGCTTTGATTTATCAGCTATTTTCATATTACTGTGCTATTCCTTTACTCGGATTACAGATCATAGTATTCTGCTTTATTCTTCACTGGTAATAATTATGCAGAATCGGTCAAGGACCACTGGAAGTAAGGCTGTGGAATGGAGAAGAACTCCTGAAACACTCTTCTAAAGTAAGATAGATCCGGGTTACTGGGTTATTCCTTGATCCTGAGTAAACATTGTGTGCCCCAGCTACTGGCTCAAAGTGAGTGAGGACTTTCTTTAGTAAAGTGACTGCTACCTATGGATCCCTGGTTCCAACCTTTAAATTATTTGGTTCCACCTGTAGGTCACTGGATTCTATCTGTAGTACATTAGTCTCTAAGATCTGGTCCCAGAGTCATTCCTGTTTATCTTTGTCTCCTATCAGTAACCGCATTAATTAAATATGGAGACTATTCTGATCCCTGTCTATAATGCCTTGTATCCTTTCTATCGCCCTGCCTGATAGTCAGTGAATCCTGCAGTAAGTCATGGGACATTGTCATTGTCCATGCGTTTCCCCACACTTAGAAAATGCATAGATAAGTTATTACTTCCTTTACTCCAGATGAGACCAGGAGCCTGCAATGCCTTTGATCACTCCATGGCCTGGGAAGAGCATAACACAGCTCCCAGTGTTAAAAGGACAGACACAGTACAGTCAACCTCCTTCACCCTCTACCATCAACAACCTGCTACAACGTCAGCCCCGGATCTCACTGTGGTTTACTATGTTTAGATTGAAGCAGAGCAACATTAAAGACCGGCCATCATAAATATTTGCAGGGATGTTATTCAGACTTTGTCTGCCCTCTACATTACATAGACATGTATTTTCAATTCTCCACTATTCTACGAGAACATCTCCTTGACCTCTCAGGTTTTATTCCAAGGTAATAAAATATCCAACAAAACATACATTAACGTCTCTTAAAAGTTGTAACGACTAAGAACAATCATCAGTCTATAGTGTTTTTGTAATTCTGAAAATGTAATTCTTTATTTATCTATTTTTTCTAATCCACATTCAGATTGAAATAATAATGAAAGAAACATAGATTCTGGAACTTTGACACATCTGCCTTTACCCAATTATTCATGACATGCCCAGGTATCATTTAAATGGAATTTAAACGTTAGTTCCACGTAGAATTGTGGATTACAGGAAATGGATTTGAGCATCTGTTTTGATAGTATTCCAATAAACAGCCTAAATTTAGAAGATATGGTAGAGGTGGGCAATTCAGAAGACATGGTAGAGGTGGGTAAATAGAAGACATGGTAGAGGTGGGTAAGT
>VKOC01000006.1:4622361-4684183 GCA_009364415.1 Spea multiplicata
AAAAAAAAACCCATTGGATATTCAAGTTACAAGCTTTTGTAGAGACATAAAAGGTTTTTTTCCCCCAATTTTTTTCACTATATTTTAGTATTTTTCAAAATACATTATATTATATAATCAAAATATTGGTATCTAAACCAAGTGTGATATTGATTTGATGCTACTACATAAAATCTAGCACACACATGCATCGTGGTATGTTTGTTCCATGGTAATGGTCAGATTCATGTTACCTGATTACTTCAATGTAATATTCAAGTGTCATGTGATAGGGAGGTTGGAGTTTGATTATTCAAAATTTCGGGGTGACTTACAAATTTCATTGTTTATGGAAGAAAAAAAAAAGGTGTTCATCAAAACACAGACGGGGTTAATGTTGTAAATGACTAATTTAGCCGGAAAGGCTGATTTTTAATGGAATATCTTCATAGGCGTACAGAGGCCCTTAATCACTCCCATCACTCCTGTGTTCCGATGGTCCTTTATCACTCCCATCACTCCTGTGTTCCAATGGCAAAGTTTAAAGTTTAAACTACTTGATTGTTAGAAATCCTTTTGCAATTATGTTACAGCCAGAAATGACCCCAAACTTTTAAACGGTGGTGTATGTGCCATCTTATCCTGTATCGCAGTGTTCATTGCACAGTAAGAAAGGTGACGTCACTGAGGAAGCCTGACTGGGTGAAACGCGTTTGCGTGTTGGATTGCGTTGGATTACGCTGGATTACGTCATTGCGCTAAACCTGGAAACTGTTTGCTTTGGAAAGGAACGGAGAATTTCAGACGCGCTACAGACTGTTATTTTAAATGTGAGCATGCTGCACTTTTTTTAATATTAAATATATATCTATACTTCACCTCCCTGCCTGCTCTATCTCTCGTATCGACCCGACCCGCACTTGTTGCCGTGTGGACGGTACAACACTCGAAGCGATAATTCGGAGAGGGCGTCCCGGAACAACTTGTTCGGCGGGAACGGAGTCGAAGCTCCTTCACTAGAGAACCTGATAAGTCAGAGCAAACTCATTGCTCATTTTCATGTGAGTGAAAGATCATACGAAAGATTCACTTGATTTTTATATATTTACGGAAAGCACTATGATTTTTTCTTTTCTCTTTATTTTTATATACTGCAACATACTCTGACACCACGAATGGAAATTGGAAAACCAATATAAGTATTGTTTTTCGTTTATTTGATACTATATTATTTATATATTTATATTGTCACAATTGTAATAGGCGCAACACTTTATTATATATCTGTTGTGTTTTGCATGTTTGTTCAGTCTCCAGTTTGATGTCGTTTTCATTTCAGATTCATTTTGATCATACCATGTTTTTCATACTTTTCCAACTTAATGATATAGTCTTGGTGATATATCTTGGTGATATAGTCGCTCACATTTCAAACTAAATGTCACTGGAACAGTTAAACTGATTGAAAAACTAAAAGCACGAGCTATAGGTAGCTCTGATAAATGAAAGGGGTTATTCTAAAAGGCGTTAAGGCTCACAGTTGCCCTTTAACCGTAACTGTATATGTACAGGAACCCCAATATTGCACCCCAACATTGCACACTACTGCATTGTGATCAAGCCCGACTCAGTCGGTTGATGCCTGAAATCTATTCTTTGAAATATCACATAAAATCTGATTATTAGCAAGACAGAGACGTGACTGCTAAAGGAAGAAAATCTATACTGTTCTAGGTTAATTAAACATGCACCTGGAATATACACATATATACACATTATATATATATATATATATATATATATATATATATATTTATTTATACAAATGCCCTTGATAGGTGACCTTTATGAAAAAATAAGTATTTTATTTGGTTCCCTTATTTTCAACAGTGGCACGCCTTTATTTATTATAAATACTTTCCTTGTTATGTTTTTATATATATTCGTCATTTAAAGTTATTCTCATTTAACAAGGCACCCGGGACACGGACTGAACTCTGGAAAGCTATAAAAATAAGTCTGTCCATGCGTTCTCATGCGTTTGAATAATGTCCAGCAATGGAAGGCCTGTGCATCCAGTCCAGACACACATAACACTACCGCTGCGTAACCATTTTTAGTTGGTTTTAAAAAAAATGTTAGAAAAGACAAAGGTTCGATTGTTTAGAGTAAATATGTTTTTATGTAACTAAGGGTACAAGCTCAACGTTTGTGTCTTTTATTTGTAACAAGTTTCAAAAAAATAGCATTAGTTACTTTGGAGAATAATATCCATGTTTTAACCTGTAGTTGTAAGGAACGCTAAAGTACGAGCTATGGTTTTTGTACATGAAATATAATATGGATCCGTGAAAGTATCTTAAAATACGAAAGAATTGTGAACTTTCTATATGAGACTTTAAACTCTGTTTGCTAAAGTGTGACATTATTATCACGGGATACAAGTAAAGAGTCATGTGACTTCCATTCGGAAGCGCTGTAGAGTATTTAAAAGGAACCGTCACGGTTCCTAACATAATTACATTTGTTTAATGAGACCAACTTTAGCTTATTTGCCAATAAGTATGATTGTTTTGGACATTTTTGGTTTAAACGTAAGGCTTTATTTTCACAAGGTGGATGAGATCTGTGGAAAACATAACATAGCAATGAATGGTCTTTCCTGAAGTGATCTATCTACCACTGGTCCAAACATTACCTATTACTCTTAATAATTCTTTGGGTCTAAGTTACCACAACTGCTTGAGCTTTTGTGATGCATCCGGTACCTCGCATGTCTATAGCTCTGGAGAAAGATGTGCAGTTTATTATCAAATTACATTTTTATAAGATTTTTTAAGTCATAATACAACCAAACAACCAAACTTTGCCATAAAGTTGCCATATTAAATTCAGTTTTAAAAAGTCTATTAGGTGGGCTGTGCTTTCATTCATGATCTCTTCCTTTTCTCTCCAGTTCCTCACCTAAAATTCTTGGCTTGAGACCCATTGAACATTCTTGTCCATGATCCAAGGGCATCGTTAGGGGGATAGGCTGCTGTCTCTAACACTTACATTGTGCTTCTGTGATTGTACTGGTTTTGTGTTACCGCTTTACGTTTGCTTGCCAAAATGATAATAGAGCATTAGGGTGGCTTTCATTCATGGTCTTTATGGAAATCATGAATGACAAGAATGAAACACTTTTCCTGTAGTTTAATGGATTTATCATTGCCAGTGATGGAAATTAAATAAATATGAAATTGAGATACATCCAGGAAGCAAAATATAATGTACGAGAAATAGACTATATATATAAATATATATATATACACTAGATCTACTCAGCATCATGGGGTTGGTGCAAATTAAATAAGCTAAAGTTGTAATAATGGACTCCTGCACCTGACAACAAGATAACATTTAATAATCATTTAATTATGATGTGTAAAGAACTATTGATCACTCTTTTAGTGTTTTTTTAAGGCTCTGAACTCAGTTAAGGATATATATATATCCTTAACATATATATATATATATATGGGCTCTACGGTGCGGTCCCAAAAAGTATTCTGCAGCATAAGACAACCGGTAATGTTTTATATTTATTTTAACAAATAATTAATAAAAGTTAGATTTTAACTTTAAACGTGGGAGCCTCTTAGTACAGTTTTGAGATAATACTTGGATTTTTCATCCATTTCCCTGACTTGTAATTTAAACTGTTATTAAATTTGACTTTCAATATGTAGAGTGAGCAAAGTTCTATGAAAAAAAATATATATTAGAATTTAAGTATGCCCCATAAATTAATAAATTAGACATACTATAAATCTTTAATAAAGTGTAGTTTAACATTTTTGTTGCTGTCTCTGCCGTTGATTCCTTTGTGTGATTCTATATGACATGTGTGCTACCACTAAGCACAGTGAGTTATGATGAGCCCAGCGAGACAGCAGGAAGATGGGATCTATGCCTTTATGTCAGATTTGCCCTAGAGGTTCTAGATACGGCAGCTGGGTCACATCTGGGTCATGGGTCACATCAGTGGATCCGTACTGGGTCGCATCTGTTCCCAATAGCAGAAGACACTGATGTAAGTAAATAATTGATATTTTTTATTATAAAAATCTAAACATGGATAAAATCCGCAATGATCACCATGTCCAGTTTCACTCTTATTTCACTGGCTTTTTCCAAGTGTGTCCCTCTGCCTTGTCTCGTTGAGAGGATCCACTACTCCCAAGTATACCCTCACCTTGTGCTGCTTAAAAGAGTGCCTTTGAATTTTACAGAACCCCACAGTTTTATTTATTGTTGTAACATGTTACGCTACATTTTATTATTTTGTGTCAATTTCACATATTTCAAGCAATCTGTACACCAGTGTTCCATTTGGAATTCTAAAGATAAGTTGTTTTTCCTATATATTTTTATTTTCTGTGTGGTTTTATACTTGATGTTAGCTCTTTACTATAGTTGGAGACACTGGGAGATTGCTGCAGCTTTTTAAGTCACTAACTTGGCACGTTGTACATTTTACTTTAGTTATATATTTATACTTACTGGTATGTAATGAATTGGAAATTAACCTCTTGGCCATACCCGTTATTGTACATAACACATGCATTAAGACATATTCAGTTAAACTGCAGTATTTGGAAATGACCTTGGACACAATGGATTTTATGACAATGAAACATATTTGGCTTCTTCATAATTATTCAGTATGAAGGAATCCACCTGTTCTTGGGCTAATGTAACAGGGAAAATAAATTAAGCCTTTGCTATGACTGCCATGGTCATTAAAAGGAAATACATTAGAACAAGTCTAATGGATGTGGGATTATCTGGCGAGTTTCGCACCATTCTTCAAAAGGGAATAATTGTGATGTAGTACACATTTTTTCCCTTTGGTTTCCCTGAAGAATTCCAAAAAGAAGTCTTTGGGTTGGTCTGTGGAATTTATCTTCACTTCCACTGCTATATATAGCCATCTTGAAATGCACATGGCCGACTATTCAAGAGGAGACGCTGCCAGCTTTTTCAGACAGTGAGAAAGCTTCTACTGGAAAATTGAGATTGCTGATTTATTGCCTGTTTTTATTAATCTAAAGGGGCAAATTACTTCTGCTTGAACAAAGCAATTACAGTGTTAAGAAACAATATAGTGCCAGAGAGATTTAAAGAAAAATAAAAAAAAATGTGCAATTGATGTTTTTATTGGGAATTTGGATGGGCTGCATTTCATACGAATTAATCCTTGGATTGCTTGTCACATAAGAGCTTCGATTCACCAGGTGTGGGAAAGGGTGGAGGTTTATTATGGATGGCCTTACCATACTACTGTTTACTTTCCCCGTGAGGTTTCTCAGTCCTGATCTTGGGCACATGAACACGTCAATGAATTTACTAAAAAAGGTATGGCTTTCTAATATTGTTATTACATATTACACTTTTAATATGTATTTGTACATATTTAGCTAACTTATTATCCAAATTTATGGATATAGGGCATCTATTTTCTAAAGAGTGAGTTTGCAGGAGTGTGGAGCCTTTGATCCCTGGGCATCTGGTGGGCATCTCCCGCAAGAAGGTCTGTGTTGGCTCTGCATAGTACATAGGTAATGCAGGTGATTTCTAAAAACTCCCCTGAATTATTTAGCATTGCAGTATACATTGCCAGATCAGCCCTTCCAGAAGGAAAAGCTCACTGGAGGTTGCCCATAGTAATGCATAATACGGTGGTTGAGATTTTAACTTTGCTGCAAACCCCGACATGTTTTCAGAATGCCCAACATCTGGCTGCATAAAAGAAAAATATGTAAAACCCATAGAATGAGTTCATTGCACTGACAGAGCTTTGAATGCCAAAGAGAGATTGTCCTTGCAAATAGGGAAACTGCTACTGGTTGGTTTTCACCCCATTATGGCCTAAATATTGGTGGGGGTTTCATAATATGGTAAAAACCATGGAGTATCTCCCCTATGCTAACATTAATAAAGTGTCTCTTATAAAGACTAATACGGTGTGTACTTTTGGTCCTACGTGTCTTTGCTACGTCATCCTGATACCATCTGTATTAGAGACATGTTACTACTTTTCGGTTTTAGTAACAAACTTTTTTTTTAGTCACTGTGGGGTTTCTTTGTTCTCTGCAACATCAGAACACCCTGTCTCCTTTGGATGACAGTCACAATTCCATCTTCATGCTGAGGAAGATATTTTCCAACATTTTATCTTATCTGCTTGGCAGGAGAATACTTTAGTAGCTTGCTCAAGATCTCTGGCATGTGGTTTTGTTTTGAAGTCTCCTGTCCTGGATTGAATTTGCCCTTAAAGTTGCCGTATCGCCTGAAGTTCTTTCGGTGGGACCATGTTATTTGTTGATGCTGTCCGACTTATTAACAGTCATGATGTGTTATCATGCACAAACGTCGGGTTCCAATGTCCAAATAATACCTTCAGTATTTATAAGGCTGCTACATGTTGAAACAATGAAAAGCCAGACCTCATTGTAACGGTTTTTCATTTATTGTGACGTGGCAATGAGCAGCTATGTTTAACTATTTGCAGTCTATAACAATTCTGATAACATTATTGCATATTATTAATAAATGATAGCAAAATCCTTCTTTGTTAGTGATGTATAAATGCATCATATTTATAAGCACACGATGGATGATAAGATTGTCTCATGGAGTTCGGTCCCAGTGTTTCTTCCTTGGCTGATTTTGCATACATTGGCATACACGTGAATGGGATTCCCAGGAACTTCACCAGATTCTATTGATCTCACACCTGATCCATGTAGATTTTGTAAAAAAAAATAAAAAATTCTACTTTATAATCCTTCTGCAAATATTACATTTTTTTTCCCAATGCTGATCTGGCTTTTCGAATGGCTTCATTTCTTCTGTCTTTAGGATATTTTTTTTTTTTACTTCTTCTAAAGCAGCAATTACACGTTGCAAACCTTTTCACTGTTGTTTAATTCCTCCTATTGGTATGTCACGTTCTGGATCCAGTGCTATATCTAATCAGTACCTCTGAGACTCCACGCTTCTGGAACGCCCTCACGCCTAGTGACTGCCAAGCACCTTGTTTTCCCCATGTTTAAATATAAAGCACGCTTTTAGAATTAAATATTTTATTACTTTGGAATCAGTTATTAAAACGTATAATAAAAATCATAATTCTCTATGACTATGGCCTGGCATTGCTGTTGAATACAGTTTTTGTCTCAGTAGGAAACGTAAAATATTGAATGGTTACATATCTTGATACATGGCATCACTACCACTGAGATGTTGACATTTTGTGATTTTTTTTTTTTTAATTCAAAGAAAAAAAAATGTACCCTCACATTTGATGAATACCTCCCAAATCATCATTAAAGAGGCATAATTGTCCCTCTTCTCTAAAAAATGTGATAGATATGGGTGTATCACAGTGTTCTATAGACCTTAAAGGAGCACTAAATATAATAACACATATATAAAATATATATTTTCTAGTGTATACCATATAACACCAAACACCTTAAAAAATACGTGATAAAAAAATTATATTTCAAAAAATAATTTCCAAAGATAGGCTATAAATCTTCAGCTTCCTGCCTTCAAAATTTACTTATATTACTGAATTATTAGTTGTTTGGTGTTGTATAGTATTAACTGAAGCATATACCATATATTTTTTATGTATTATTATTATATGTAGCACACCTTGTATTTGTTTTTTGAGGGGTTTGGATTTTCTTACAAGTTTTGGTTTATTCTATTTAATATCACCCTTAAATAATATATTCGTTACCTGTAAGAAAAATTAAATTATAGATTTCTTGATTTGGTCAGAGAGTGACATCATTATGTATCTGCCCATCATACCTGGGAACTCCTTAGGTTTCGCCCGGAGACTCTGAGTGAAGCGCCGCTTCTCTAGGTCACCGCTGGGAAACACGGGTCACAGGAGGCGTAAGGTAAAGCAGTATTCTTTTATAAAATAAAAGTTAAAAGTGGCAGCTATTTTTAAATTACTAATATATTTAAATGGTCATCTCATATTTACAATGTTATGTTCAAACCAAAATATATTTAATCTTAACAGTTTCATTGGGAGAAAAGTGCAAACTGCACGGATCATCTCTGGTTTCCAAAAAAAAAACATCCCTGGCAACCGTACTTTAATAGTTTTGATTTCTGGAGAATTACAATTTCAGGGTCATGACCTACCATGCTGATTTCCATTCATAGACTAATTTATTTAAAATGTGTTCTCTGACTTTACCAAAAGGGCAAAGTAATAAAATTGTAAGAAATTCCTTAAAATAACTAATTATATAACTTGAATGTCTGGTTGAGTTTTTGTGAGTGATGTATGTGAATTATTCTGTATAATGAAAAAAAATAAAATTAGCAGAAACTGTTATGCTTTGAAATGGCTTAAATTTCATATAATTTCTGTAATTTATGCAGACTTGGAACATGTAATATACTAGAACTGTTTAGGGAACCGGAGCACTCATAACTAAAAATAAATAGGAGTTTTTAAACTGGGCTTAATTTAGTTGAAATGAAGGTTTTTGTTTTTTTTTATGTGCTATTTTTATGCTTTAAAATTTAATATATTTATACATTTCCATTTTTAAATATATAATCCTTGATTTTATTTTTCTATCTTTTAGTTTATTTATATATTGATTATTTATTTGGTGGGCATATAAAGGCATGTATTTTAATTTCACCAGCATCTGAGGACAGTCCAAGCTACACTATACGTAATTGGCCAAAGAAAGAAAAACTCATGGCTTTGACAGAGGCATATGGGTCCCAAAGTGGTACTGTCGCTCCTACAGCCGCCCTCTATCACAGCATGTATGACGGTTATATGGGGGCTTATTTTGGACCCTATACCTGTCAGGGGCTTAGTCGTTAGCAGCTCGCGCACAGATGATTGTGCGGTATAATTAGATGCAGATTTTGTCGAGTTATGTCTATGTAAACACGTCTCGGTATAAGCAAGTTGGACTGTGATGTTTTTTTAGCCTTGCCAGCACCCGCTGACCTTGGAAGCGGCGTCATTTCTCCGCAGTCTGGTTTCAATGAAGGGGAGAGTTCTTTCTTTTTTAACAAGTGTTGCAGACAAACTTTAGTTACTGTTGTGTTTTGGTGAGCTTGTTCAGGGCATATTTTATCAATTTTCTGTTCTTTAAGTTGTGTTTTTTCGCTGCTTTGCAGCAACCATGAACTAAGTGAACGAGGCAAGAAGCCGTCAGGCTGTTCTGCGCCTCTGGCCAGTCCCTGCTGCGCTACACAAATTTCTAATGATCCTATACAGAAATGTGCTTTCAGGTCTGCGTATGTTACCATTAAAGAATGTTCTTTGCTATTTTTTTATCACTCCACATAAATTGACTTAGACGGGTCGGAGATGGTCAAAATCATTTTCATGCTATAGACTATCAATTACATGTGTGGCCATAATATTGTTATAGTGTACTGCACTGCGGAAGGTGATAGAAACATAGAAACATAGAATTTGATGGAAAATCAGACCCATTCTGCCCATCTAGCCCATTTTCCTGATGTAAAGGCTCAGACCTTTATCAGTCCTTGCACTTCACATAGATTCCGGAGCCATGTGTCTATCCCTTGCATGTGTAAATTCTCTGACTGTATTGGCCTCTACCACGTCTGCTGGGAGGCTGCTCTAATTATCTACCACCCTCTCAGTAAAGTAATGACTCGATATAAAACAGTAAATGCCACTATGTAAGTCAATAAATTATATATTGGAATATGATATGAGTCTCTGATTTGGATTGTAAAGCTTCAAAATTCATCACCAAGGATAAAACAGAGGAGCGCAGTATCTGAGAATTCTTTAGAAAGTGAGGTCATAGTAAATAATTAATTATGAGGCAATTCTGGCACTATACCGGCTGTGGACTACTTCTACTGTGATCTAATAGGCTGGATGCATGACTGACAATGATTCCGAGGACAGTCCCAACAATCAGACATAATGTCTCAACTGTTAGTTTTCCCAGTAAATATCCTGTTTATTGGAACTGACAAAAGATTAGCATGCAATGGCATTACACAAGGGGACTTGTTACTAGTCTGGGATATTGTATGGTTAGTATTCGGTATGGCAGACATAACACTGCACCTGGGTCAAATTAATAATATCTCACAAAGATCTGAGCCTCTTGACATGACGTCCAAATGTGACATCATATCTGTGTAACCAATGGTCTTGTACAATTTTTGTTACTCTAATTATCCTTTTGTGTATCAAAATAAACAAGTAACATAATTCAGGTATTACACCATTGAAAAATATACAAAAACTCTTTAGGCCACTTGTGTTTTTACAGTTGATTTTTTTTTAAGTTTTAAGGTGAAATGGGACAACTATAAATTATTAGCTTAATTATTTTACATGGATCAATAGAAAGGCATAGCCTTTTATTAAAAAAAAATAGTCTTTCTACATTAATTCATATCAAATTTCAATAATACCATATAAGTCAATAGCATGGGAATTGTTCCAGTATTAATCTGTGTTTATTACTAATTAACTTCCAGCCGATAACTATTTTTAAATGTATAACTGACTCAATCCTTGATTTCATTTCTTTATTTTTTACTTATTTATATATATATATATATACATATTTATACTGTATATATAATATGCATTTGTAAAAATTATATTAAAACATACTGTGTGATTATTATTCTGGCTTCTTCTGCCACATGTATTGCAAAATATAAAAATTAATCAATAGGAAAGAAAAAAAGATGTTTTTTAGTAGCAGTTTTTATTAAAATATGTCACCCCAGCCTGAAGGTTAAAGTCCCAGTCTGGGTCAGTTTAAATTTCCAACACATTTCCGAAGATCTCTGCTCATGCTCCTCTTTGAATAGAAAAGGCACAAGGAGAACATGGACGGGCATGAGCAAAAAAGGGAAAATGAATGACTGAAAGTGGGCAGACTGGATAAAAAGTGTCCATTCAGGAAAGGGCAGAGTGCCTGTCCCTTAGATCCAACATGCAGATTACCAGGAGAAATGGTGGATCCAGGGTCTTTGATATTCTCTTTTAATACCTATAATGTTTGTGTGAACAATTTCAGTTCTTTAGGTTATATAGACCATCTACAATAAGCATAAATCCCATACTTTTTTCTGATTATTCATATGTATCTGATACAGTTTAATAACAAATAGAGGTAGAGATAATTTTTCAACAATGGTTTTGTCTCAATTGTTATATTAAGGAAATGTGATATATTTCAGTTTCAAATGCATTTTAATTAATATTCCACTTGCTTTATTTTAGATACTTCAGAGTCTGGACCAAATAAATGCCAAAGGTGAGTAAATTATTTTTTATTGCTTTATAAAACAATATATATATATATATATATATATATATATATATATATATATATATATATATTTATTATTTCCTGGTGCATACTACAAAGAATGTCTTAAATAATAAATGTGATGTTTTATTGCTTTAAGACTTCATAGCTAGAAAATAGATTTTTTCTAAACATTATCAGATATGTGATAAGGTAATTTTGTTTCAAAACCAAGACAAGCCCCCCGAAGCTGTTGTAGAACTACAATTCCCAGGATCCTCAGCTGTGCTTCTCTGACATTGGCTGAAATCCAGCTCTAAACCAGCTTTAGATAAAAGAATATTTTGACTAATGTGTCTCTTTCGTTTAATCTAGTGCAGTTAATAAAAAAGGAGCCAGCAAAGATGAAACGTACTGGAGGGAAATCAACGCAGCCATGGCCTTAACGAACCTCGCGCAGGGCAAAGATAAACTTCAGGGCACAACAAGTTGCATCATTCAGAAATCTTCGCATATATCAGAAGTGAAGACTGTCAAAGTTCCGATTCTCCAGCAGTTTTAATAACTGGACATTCTGACCAGCTTCGGACTTATCGACAGTGAACGAGATACATGCTCTGCACATAACCTTTTTTTCATTTTGGTTGTTAAACAGCCATTGCTGATATTCGGACCCATATGTATAAGATACATTTTCCTTTTTCATCAGTTTCCACAGGACATAAAACATTTAATGTCTTAAACTTTTAACCAAAATACTAACTTATTTTATGCTACTTGGCATAAATATTCAGCTTTTAATTAATAGAAAAAAATGTTTGCCTTGCTTTTACCATACGTGCCTTGCATTAAAGAAATAAGCTACAACGTGGGCATGATATCAAATATGAATGCCTTAAATTATGAATACCATAATGCTTTGTCTTCCTGTATTTAATCTTGGACTTCCTTTAGTCGGGTTAAAGTAAAAACTACCTGTGTTATAAAAGCAAATGGTCAATTTTGTTTATAATGAAAATGGACGCATTGTGTTCTTTACAATGTATCAATATTGAAAAAAAATGTGTTAAAAACAAAAAATATCTTTGTCTTATGTTTAATCGGTGGTGAGTCATGCTTTTTTTTTTTAAGATTCATTCATTCTGACATGTCTACATTTCTGCCTGTTCATAGTGAATGTGATTTTCATTGTTTCCATGGATCTGTATCTCATTCACAACTTCTAGATAGCTGCAGACCTTTTTTATCATATTGTGCTCTATGTAGAACAGGTGACATGGGGCAGGAAAACAGTGTTGACAACATTTCGTGGTGATCTGTAAGTCATGAAGATATGTTTGCAATTTATAACCATTGTTGCAGTGTATGCAGATGAGATCACAAGTGGTTTCAGCTTATTGTGCTTGTAGAATTGAGCAATCTGGCCGAGGACACACTTTGAGCCTGTTCTGGTTCAGGTTCTGGTACACGTTCCCTTAATGCCCAGTGCTAGCCCTCCCAGCCATAACTGCCAAGTGAATTGTCAAGAGCATTTTATAACATTGCAGCTGAAACATGTTGTTTCACAGTGGAAACAACACAACCAACACACAACTGCCTCTTTTGGTATGTTATCAATTAGAGACGGATAACTTAATTGATCTTGGCCATCTCTCCTTTGATATCAGTTCCTTCCATAGCTTAATATGTTTGAAATAGACATATATAAGGCCACGTTGTCATTCTTCCATTGAGTGTTCATCGGAGCTCAGTGAGAATAGGCATCCAGTCTCAGATGTGTCCTGTGACTATGAGGAGCAACCAGAGTAGGCCTGTAAGCATTTGCCACACAATGCATAGGTGAAAATCAACAGGTTCACTTATGTACCTGAAACCTCAGCTCATTCGGTTTGATATATTTTTTATAATCCTGAATGTGCTTTAAGCCCCAAAAGTTGTCTATTCAGAGCATTGTGAATAAAGTGGTACAAAAAATTCAATAAATATTATAATGAATAGGATAACTCATCTGCAAACTCATATTGCAGAACTGTTTTGACTTCTGTAGATAAGAAGGTCTACCTATGTGACCTTGGTGCACAGGGGACATCAGTGAGCAAGCGTAGAGCACAAGTCTTTATGGTTCCCAGTTACATCTCCAACCACTCTTGTCCATAAACCAAATCATTTTTTGCCATATTTAACCACCTTTAAACTAGAAACTGAAACTTTTTTTACACTTTTTAGGGCATGTTGGAATATTGGTTGCTTTTGTTGATAGGGGTACCCAGGATGTATTCCAGTCCACGATATAATGCAGAAGATCTGTCTCTATATGTTGCCTATTGTGTAGGGTGTAAAATGGTCCCTGTCCTCAGATGAAGATCTTTTCTATTTGCTACAAAATTCCATTTGGCGCAGTTACACATTTTGCGCTCCATTGCTGGGTAATAACAAGCTTGATGTGACCACCATGAAGGCATCTTCCAGTACAGCTGTGTCTGGCATTGCTCTTTTTGAAAGAGTAAGAACATTTTTCCCATGCAGCTTGTTACTTTGATCTAGTTTTCATTGAAAACAAAACATTGTTTTAGCAAAAGTTACTTTCTATTTAATGTAGAAAAACATATGTATAAATACAGTTCTCAGGCAGTTAGATTGAGTGTCAGTTGAATGATTTTACATGTGCAAGGAAAAACTATATAGATTAAATGATATTGATTGTGTTCCTTAAATTGTCTTCATGCAAAAAACATAGAAACAATTTAAAACTTATACAAGAGCTCCTATAACGACATAATCTGAATAACACAATATACCACCCCCTTAAATCTACTGCACAAAATCTACGGCACCATTGTTTATATTTTTTTTTTATTTAAAGTCTGGTGTTATTGGGCTTGATTCTAGTCATTAAAGGTTAGACTTTACTAATTAGACTAATTAGACTTGACCAAAGTCACGCTGATATACAAGTTGCTTATGAGTAGATGCAAGGTTCATTGACAACCCTCATGACCTTGGCTGCAACTAAATTTTATTCAAAATTAGGTAATAATAAAATGTGGTTCCCAAGACCCTCTCTTAACCAAGGAGGCAGATGGGGTAGGGGCTTCTAAAATAAAAAGAATTTCATGATGTGCCCAGTGGGAAAGATGGTTGAATATCAGCTTGTATTGCATGTACTCAATCCCTCTTCTACTGTTTGTTTTTTTTTTGATGGAGGTGGTTTAGTGATGGATCTTCAATTAATTATTAAAAAATAAAATCAATATCTACCTATCGCACCACCTTTAAGTACCACAGACGAGGTGGGGGATCAGGTCCATCTCTTAAAGTGTGTTTTCCTTTTTTTTTTTTTTTTTAGCTCCGATGGCATCAATGTTTCTAGTATGATACTGTATGTATCAGTGGCAAGTATCATCCTAAAGTCTTCAATTAAACATAGCATGGTCAAGATTTTTAATTACCTATATATATATATATATTACTGAATAATATTCCTTATGAGATTTAGTGGTACTAACAAAGCCCCTGTACAAAATAAAAGATTAATACTAAAAACACAGCTTATACAGTTCAGTAAGTACTGTATCTATATTAATACAATTGCGATCCTTCACAAATCAACAGTGTCCATGTGCCAAGCCCAGTGCCAGGTAGGTTACAAAACTAATGCATTGTATATGCATTTTGATAACTAAGGGAACTGCAACTTTACAATCATATACAGCAAATGTCACATAATTACAAATGTCAAATAGCCTGCATGTGGTGACCAATAGAGAAATGAAAATGACTTTAGAAACATATGCAGGGACCATAAATCATTGCATTTCTCTCCTGTATGTAAATGTTTTATATATAACCACCAATGCTGCATGGTTCTTAGTAGCTCATTGTATGTTGAGGACCATAAGAAATATATATCTTGGGGTTACTTTTGGGACATAATATTGGAGATATGAGATCCTGTGATACATAAAGTAAAATTAAAATGCATGCTGTAATTACTTGTGACCGGTATTGTCACAAGCAATATTGATACCTTGCCTAATACAGATGGGATTTATATAAGATGAACACATTTCTTTTTAAATTGTATCATGAAGACAATTTCATATGGACATATTATTTTGTATAGATATTTTTAAAGTCTTTTTTTTCTCTAAATGTCTGTTTCCATTTACTTACGTGCCAAATGGATATGCAATATATATGTAATGACTGTATAAACTGATGAAGTATGCGTTGTGTTGATTCTTATCATTTTACATTTTTGCAAGATCTGATGGAAACTGATCCCTCTAAACGAGTTATTCTAAAAACACATAAGCTTGAATCGAGTACTCAACTTGATTGATACCTATTGGTGGACCAAGATCAACGCAGTATGAGGTCTTGAAAGCCTATGTGACTGCATCTTATGAATATTGGTCTACTTGGAGGTTTCATATATGTCTTTAGAGTATTCTAAATCTTCAATATGGCAACATTCATGCTTGTGTGAATCTGAAATAGAATACTTCACCATTGTTTGTACTGTTCTAAGTTATTCTGGTATAAATATTTTGTGATAATAAATTATGTTTTCCAGTCTTAACGGACAATTATCTTGAGTGATTTCTCTGTTAAGCTATCGCAAGGAAACTTAAACCCAGCCACGTTCCAATTTAGAAGGCTGGAAAAAAAATATGGGAGCTCCCCAAAAGAAATTGTGGTTAAGGAAACTATTCATGGTGAATCTCATGAGTCGGTTATATGCCAAATAGGTATGTTAAGCTGCTGCATGTTTCAAAACATGAAAAGCTGATCTCTCTTGGCTTCAAATAGACTTGACCATACTGCCTCAAATGTATAATCCATAGGCATTTGATGTGAGATGTAAATATATCCAGGAATTTTATTTTATGTGACCTCGTTGTGCTACAGAACACTCATAGGAAAAGGAATTTAAAAAAAAAAAATTAAAACAAGAACAAATGATGTAAGACAAATTGAGTTTATTGGATGTACTTATTGGATGTAACTTTGATCGAATGTTCAGATTTAAATATGTTGTAGGGACAGTAAGCCACTCATATAGATTGTGGATAATTAAAGGGAGATGTTCCAGCCAGTTGTTCAAACTCAACTGCATGGTCAAACGCTATGAATATAATGTGAACTGTGGTTTTCTGCTAGCCAACTCTGTCACGGCTTTTTTATTTGGATCTTTTCTTTTCTTTGAATTCCAAACCACCCTTAGAGAAAATAACAAAGACGTTAATGGATTATGAAAAATAGTTTCGCTCTTAATCATCGAGTTCGTGGTGGATATGATACTAATTAGCAAGGGTTGCTGATGATGCGTTGGTTTATTTTATTTAATGGAATTACCCTTTAGCCATATCTTGAATGATCACAAGTCTAACTTGAAGTCTGATCTTCATCAGATGCACATTTTGATTGAAAAATGATTGTACACTTTGGTCTGTGAGATTATTCATCAATTATATTCATGTACTGCTTGGTGCTGATTTGTATCAAGCTCTTTCCAAAACGCGTTACATTACATTAGTCATAATAAGATATGTTCTCTAAATATTGTTAAGCATCTTGAAAGAGATCCCATAAAAAGATTTTATGAAGATGATACTGACGTTGCAGAGAGATTGGGCTGGTATTACAAAACAAAGCTTTCTTACGTAACATTAATATTGCTTTCCTTAATATGCTGGTTCATTATGGTGTCCTTTGGCTCAGATAAAAGATGTAGTCTGTTGCAGATCAATCAAACAGGCAGATGTTCCATGAGGGAGTGATGAAGCTGCCTGCTTCTTATCAAAGACATCTGCAAATTGTAGATTAAGATTTGGCAGAATAACATTTAGCACAAAAGAAAGAATGAACCTAGGAACAAAAATTCATCAGCAAATTCATCAGCAAACTGATTGGTGACGGTTATTATTTTTTTGTAGAAATGTTGCTGTTTTTCCCCCCTAAAGCATGAATAATGATGTATCCTGGCTTAGGCTGACTAGGCCCATGCTTAGGGTGGCAAGTCGAGGGGGTGGCAGCCACCCTGCTGCAAAACAGGGGGCTGATCACCTTCTTGGGTGATCAGGCCCTCCGGTGTGCCGCTACTCCCTGGACCAACTGCTTATCAATGATCGAATGCTGAATGTGGACGCGGTGGTTGCAGGAGCTGCCCTAGTTTGAGCCTAGGTGTGAGGGGCTTGGATGCCGGGTCAGATTGGAGTCCCTGTGCAGGGGCAGGGTCGGGCTTTGAACTCTGAGGCAGAGGAGTGTTGTTGTGTGAAGTTGCAGAGGGCTGTCTGCTTTAGCCTTTGGTGCCATCTGTAGACACAACTAGAAAACACAGGGAGTGTAACAACAGGCTCACAGCAACAAAGTTCTGTAGAGCAGACAAGTACAGGCAGAAAGCAAGGGTGTCTGTAGGACAAGCAGAAAGCAAGGGGGTCTTTATGAAGAGCAGATGGCAAGGGGGTCTATAGGTCCAGTAGATTGCAATGGGGTCTGTAGCACTGTGCCAAGGGATAGTCCAGAATAGAATCCATAGGGAGGTAGACTAGAGACCAGCAACCCATAAGCCACCTGGTGTTGTAATGGTAAGGTGCACTAACTAGGGCAGCGTGGATGATAAATACATATCTGCTTGTGAACAGCATGATTTATTTTATGATTTGTTATCTTTAAACCCATGCTACAGCAGGACAAGAGGTCATATAGAAGTAACAAGAACTTGGGCAACCCATTTGACTTCTTTCACTCTTGGAAATCCAGCCAGGTGGATCTGCCTCTCCTTCCAAATCCTGCACTTTCCAGCTTTATGCACTAAATAAACATATGTAAAAACAAAATATATGTGCTATGTGTATACCATGAGGGAAGCCATATTAACTTAACTCTGTTTTGAGGCTCTGCATGATTATTCTCCCCCATTAACTTATGTCTTAACTATTGTTAAGCTCAGGAAGCGAAGTGAATTCAGGATAAAAAGAGGAGAAGGAAGATTGATTGATAATGCTAGTTCTGGGACACTGATTTTAGTTTTCAATGGAGTGAACTTTGAAATAAAATACATCTAAAACCATTACACTGCCTATGTAATCAATCAAGTTTTACATATTTTATTTTCAGAGACTATTTGTGAAGGAATGATTGCAAGTTCACACGCGCACGCACACTTACTTACATAAGTTATGGTGGGTAAAGGTGATGGAAAACCCTTCCACTAAAATTAAGGGGGTAGTAGAAGAATTATTAAACACTCATCTACAGATACCAGACAGCTTGTTTTTTCCTCAGAAATCTCATGGTGCTGTCACAACCACAATGGATTCTGGGTAGGCGCATGCAAATAAGGTCAACAATTATCACCTTTTGCCTCTATATCCACTTTTTATATATATATATATATGTTTTGTACAACGGGCAATTACTTTCAAGGGATCCATGTATAAAGTGGCGAAAGGTGATAATTGCTGACCTTATTTTCATGCGCCTACCCAGAATCCCTTGTGGTTGTGGCAGCACCATGAGATTTCTGGGGGAAAAACAAGCCTTCTGGCTTGTCTGATGTCTGTAGATGAGTGTTTAATAATACTTCTACTACCCCTTCATTTTAGTGGAAGGATTTTCCATCACCTTTACCCAACATAACTTATGTAATGGTATTGCTTGGCTACCCCAAGCCTCAAGTATCACAACATCATGCTGATGAGTCCCATTAAGGCGGAGGCAGATGTCAATGCGTGGTTCTCAGCCTTTTGGCTAAGATCAAGGGTACTTGTGGTACTTGTGAAAAACTTGGTTCTCTGGCCTTAGGGCTGAGGTAGCCTTGTAGCTCCCTGTAGGCCCACCTGCAGGTCTTATGGCCGGCGAGGGAAGGAATTGTGTCTGACATACTCACAGGGGATTTTTATGCCGAGAAGCCTCAGGCTTCCAAAAAGAAAAATGATGTCTATGAGTGGTGATCTGGCTATTGCACCTCTTCCTGAGTTTTGTCTAAAGGCTGTACTGTACAGCGGGCAATTACTTTCAAGGGATCCATGTATAAAGGCAAAAGGTGATAATTGTTAACTTTATTTGCATGCGCCTACCCAGAATCCCTTGTGGTTGTGGCAGCACCATGAGATTTATGAGGGAAAATAGGCAGTCTGTATCTGTATATGAGTGTTTAATAATGCTTCTACTACCCTCTTATATACATATATATATATATATAGTATATATATATATATATATAAAGTAAATAAATTAGAAAACCAAAAAAAACTATTAAAATCAGGAAGTGCCGAAAAGGTTGACCAATTAAATGTTTTATTTTCTTAATAGGTTACACACTATTTCTGTAACCTGGCACAAACATCACATGCTTGAGGAGGAATGCAAGAGAAAAATATTATGAACCTAGGGAGTCAAAGTATGCTTTGTCACAAGGAAAACTGAACTAACACTAGAGTGAATGAGGGTTCCAGCCACCATCAGGTGATTTATTTCCTTGCGATGTATTCTTTACTCCAAGTATTCTGTATATTCACCCATAAAAGAAGAGTTGTTTACTCTTACCCCTGATTTCTTGTGATAACCAACCATGTCTCTAATGATTGCAGATCTTTCCTGTCTTTGAGGGCCTTGTCATACACAAACGTTATGGCCGGTTTCTTTAGTGTTTGCCTTACCAATGCCATTGTTTCAGTGAAAACAGCAGGGATTCACTCACAAGCATCACTTTCCATGGTGGCAATTGCTTGCTGGCAGGGAGCAGTTCTTGGCGTTATATGGATGCGTCAATGACTGATAACTGCCTGTATCCTCCAGCATGCTGTATGGCATATCAAAAAGTGATGGTAAGCAGAGGCGAAAAGGCCATGATGTGAACACTAGGCAAGGTCAAAGGCAGGTTAGACGTGTTTCTCCCACTTCTCATGGAGAGTGCGAGGATCCACTGCCCTTACAACCAAAATCTGCAGCCAGGAAAGGCAAGGGAAAAAGATGGCAGGGGTGGAGGTCAATACAAGACATACAGGACTGAAAGAGATGGCAGGCATGAAGGAATAAAATACATAAAGTGAGGAAGAGATGGGTTAATATCTTGTGCTATTGTGGTGCTGTGAGTTTATATCTTGTGTTGTGGGTTTAAAGCTAGTGCGGTAGGTTTTATCTCTTTCCTCCTCTTTCCCACTAAATGCATATTCTGCGTGTGTGAATAATGTGGTGTGTATGAATAATGTGGTGCATTTAATAATGTTAAAAACAGATTAGATATAGATATTGCACTCAAATCAAACAGTAACAGCTGGAGTATTTTTACCTAATGGTCGTCATAAAGATAGTTTAAAAAAAACATTTGGTCGCTACTTTTTGCAAGTCACTCCAATAGAATCTTTGTAATGGACTATTAAAGGCTTACGTAGGACGTTTCCAGGTGTGAATTTGGGGGCACAAATACACAGATATCATTACTAAATTCCTTTTTGCATCAAAATATAAAGTCAAGGGCACAAACTCTTCATTTCTCCAAAATAACTGACTGGGATCACTTTGGAAAAACACACATATCATTATCGTTCTGTCTAAAACTAGAGGCTCAGAGGTTTAGATGCAATGTAAGGAAGAGGGTGGTAGATATATGGAAAAGCCTCTGAGCAGAAGTATTAGAGGCTAATATAGTAAGGGAATTTAAAAATACATGGTATAGACATAAAGCTATCCTGAATGTAAGACAAGATTAAGGACTTATTAAGGCCTGAGTTTTTATATGAGAAAAAATGGGAAAACCGAATGGTCATTATCAGCCCTCAAATTCTATGTTTCTATATTGAAGAAAACTATAATGGGATTTGGGTTACGATCACTGCCCCCGGCCACATTTTCATTAAATACCTTTAGAAACTACCCAACTTTATGACCTGTTGAATAGACTTTATATTGTGCTAACATTGTGTTACATATGTAGATAGATTTGCACCCCTCTAGTAAACCACAAATAGTGGAAATGATATCCTCGCTTCAGCTGGATGAACTGGCAAGGAACATCTGTGGCTAAATCAAATACATTTTAATCTGCTAAATGCATTTGTAGGAAAGAGTCTATAAAGAAGAGGGATTTCTCAATGTACTTTTTCACTTTGACTTGTAACCAATGGGCAATAAATGTATTCATTGTTTTCTTGTGGTTGAAAGATAAACCTGCATGGCTCTGCTAAAATGAATAAACTAATTAATTGGATTTATGCTTTCTTTTCACAAGCATTAGACAGTGAAATATTATTTTTTTATTATTTGGGCACTTAAAGAAAAGTAATGTTAAGTTCTGTGTTTTAAATAAAGAAACCAATATCAGTAGCACATAATTGTGAAATAGTAGTTTTATGGTCAAATTTTGAAATAGTTAAAGCTTGGTCTACAGACATGGGCGATCTGGGTTGGGATGACACTACAATTGTTCACGTTTTATAGTCTTCTATGGCCTCCATTGGTCTAAACCCCCTGAAAAGAGTTGAAGGGGCAGAAATAAAATGACACAGATTCATATAAGAATTCTTGGTATACGATTAACTATTTTTAATCAATTAGGGTCCATAATATTGAGTGACATTTTCTAAGGGACTAGCAAGATTATTAATGCATTTTTGAGACTTAACTGTATAATATAACAGGAATCTTGCAAAAAAAAAAGGTGTTCAAGCAGCCAACAGCATGAACAGCTGATGCTAGTCCAACAATGGTTTTAAGGGTTTGGTGCATCTGGCAACAATGAGACCTCATCCCTTATTCCAACTGACATCAGAACACTCAGGAAGAGCAACATTAAAGTGTTCATTGTACACCTCTTACTGGATCCCTGCTATGGGGAGCCTAAGCTTTTGTAGGTCTATAGAACCATATTGTACAAGTGAGTAAAAAAGTGAATATGTTTCAAGGCACGGTCAATATATTAGGTCTTCTTAATACAACAGATACAGTTACTCTAAAATAAGATATCTTGACATTTAGATATGTGTAACCACAGCACAGAATCCTTAACATAAACCATTGTTGATTCTGTCATGAAACAAGAGCCACAATAACTACTTTGTTTTGTAGTTTGTTTATTACAAATGTATCTTCTACATGACAGATGCCTAGTATATGTTCCATAGGTATCGACATCTTCAAAGGTAGCTACAGAATAACACAAAGGTTCTATGGAGACTTCACAAGTTTATGAACAAACTGATTAAAAAGCTTTCTTGCATTGTTACCTCAATAAAGTCACGATGAGGTGTAAAACATCAACATGGAGCTGCTGTTGGGTGTTTTCTCTTTTAATGTTATTGATGCCAATGTTATGAATATAAGCTCATGAATATAGATAAATTGTAATGGAATTCATGGTGTTAAAATATGCCTTCTATGCCATAAAATTAAGGATGACAGCAACTATTAACAAAAAATATCTAAAAATCCAAATCTATGACCCTAAGGCCTATTTGATATTCTACAAAATGCTGACCACGCTAAGCAGCTGATTATAGCTGTTACATCCTTACCAAAACAGCATTTATGTCAATAAAATATTAATGAACGTATGTGAAAACATGGCGTATTATTGTTACTGTTCATAAATCACAAGGAACGTTCTTGAAGCATACATTTTATGTTTGTAATGTTGCCACATTGTATGCTGGTTGGATGGATAAAAAAGAAGCAGATGTTTAACTGGTGTTAATAAAATCATCCAAACTAGCTCAGCAAAGGGGGTTGGGGGGTAGTGATTGCAGAGAGCTGCATTTAAGTAGTGATTACAATTTTCCAAAGAGCTGCTCTATTAAGTAATTTAGTTGATATATACATTTTTTTTTACCATAAAACGACTTCATGTACCTGTGGGGTGTATTCGGTAAGAATCAGGACTATGAGGGATGCAAACCCTGAGGTGATTCTTGTGGAGAATTGCCTTGTATAAATAATCTAAATATGAACACAAAGACTGTATCTGAATTTGTCGTATACTAAAAACAATAAAAAATATATTTGGCAAAATGTAATATTCTATTCTGGTTTTCAAAATTCCCCAGCAGTCTAAGATGTAATAATACATTTAAACCTACTACTGACTACTTATAACATTACTACAGTGTTCTCTTTCTTTTCCGCCTCTCTCTTCTCTTTGCTTCTACCCCTTTTTGTCTCCCTTCCCTAATTTATCTCTCCCTCCCTTCTTTCTCCCCCCCCCCCACATTGACTCTCTCCCTCTCCTGTTTCCACTCTCTTTCCTTCTCTCCATTGTTTCTATCTCTCCTTTTCATTGTCTCTCATGTGCACTCTGATTGGGCCCTATTTTAAGCCCCGCCCAGCATGACAGACTCATGATGACAAGGCTATTCTAAATATTAGATGTAAATGAGTAAATATTTTATTAGATGTAAAATAAGTAATTGTCACACTTAACAAATTCAGCTAGGATTTGGAAACATATTCGTTTTCAGTTTAGCACCAATTTGCATGATGATTGAAGAGAAATTGTTATTAGAGTTCCTTGATACCTATGATTCAGCAATCATTTTCAGAACATTTTTTTTCTTTCAAATGTATATATTTAAAAAAGAAAAAATTGTGTAATACTTTTTGATGATCCAAAATAAAAGTAGAACGTATTCTAAATAGATCTTTTTAGAATATTTCTGTCTGTTTACGAGATAATGTAAAAATATATAACTTTGATGTGGTCATATGTTTTAAGGCTTCAATATATAAAGATTATTGCCATATCTGGAATAAGAATTCTTGCAGAAAATAACTTCAAAGAAGCTCATGTTCGTTGTCTGTATCCAGCTGTTTAAAACACAGTATAATCCTGTAACTTCTGAACAAGATACCGTATGTTAAATCTGCTTTTGTTACAGCGGGTGAATCTACTGATATCTGACCCAATATAGCTCTTCTAGTCAGATGGCCTAAACATAAATTGATGCCACACTGGGGAGGAAATAAATGCTTTATGCTTTTCCAATCCCTCCTTGACCCCCTCCATGCTAGAGGTACTATGCAAGTGCTCATTTTATTTACAGATTGTAAAACTACAATGTATCAATTCCATATTCCAACAGTTACTTTTAGTACAGAGTGCCTTTGGTGAAACCTCTTGCCAAGACATCCAAGATATGATGAGACCTCCATTGGGGACACAGGAAGAGATGGGTGCAGCCTTGGAAATTTCGCTTTGGAGAGTTCAGTAATATTATTATTAAGATGTATAAATTAAGAGACATTTTATTCACTATGACCATTAAATAACTTCCCCATAAAACTTCAAAATTGTGGATCCAGTTACAGTTTCTTTACCCAAGAACCCGTATCTATGCGGCTTGCACATGAAACACACAAGTAAACCATTTTGTATTTCAGACAGTAGTGATACGAGAATTAGACTGAAAGAACTTGGTGTAATACTTTCTTTATCCATTCCTGCAATATGGGGTGTTCCACATCCAATTATAGCCCACCTTCGTATCTAAAACGGCTGTGGTCTACCATCCTTAAGACAAAATACAGAATTATGGGGTGTACTCACTAAATAGGGAGTTTGTTGCAACCGCCCATCACATGGTAGAGGGAGACCTTATTACGGCTCTGCGAACCCTCTAGTGGTGCCTTTATATACTCCTACTGCTTGTAGCAGTAGGTTAAGGTCTTGGAACTTGCCGCATCACACTCAAGATGGCCGCCACACCACACCATTTTGGAGCCCAAACATGTGATTGGTGATCATTAACTCCCACACTCCATAAATACCCTCAGAGCTCACTTGGATATTGCCCTCTGATGGTTGTCCCTATACTTATAGTGCCTTTGCCTCAAGTGCATGTTCTGTTATTGGATTCCTGTGTTTGGCCCTGGATTATTATTTGATCTCTGATTTCCTGACCTTGGCTTGGACTTGATCATCCTGATACCTGGTGCCCTGACCTTGGCTAGACTTTCTCGTTGCCCTACCTTGTATCTGGTCTTCGCCTTATGCTATGTGCGACACAAATGTGTTTCAAAAACAAAAATCTGTTTGTATCATGTCCAGATTAAATTGTTCATAAGTAATTCGGACAACAATATCAGTACCGTTTTGTATTCACAATTTCTAAGAATAGTCTATAGAAATATTTTTAACCATGCGATTTTTGAAAATAGTAAGGATTATTAAAGCAATTATGTGCATTGTTATTTCCATTGCACAGATACATAGACTAAATAGGAGTAATTGTGAATGAAGAAATACTGTATAGCTGTGAATCAGGGGAAAATACTGACCCAGGTATGGAAACCGGTATGGAAACCGGCCCATCAGCTCAGAACCTATTATACAGAGACAGCAGATTTTTAAATTTGAAATATTGCCCATTGGAAACTTTAACTTCTTTCAACACATCGTGCCCGAAATTTAATGTTCACTTTTTTCATATAGATTTAATGTTTATAGTGCCAAATCACACATAACTCTCTCTGTGTTGTATAAGCTTGTAAAAAGTATGCTTTTCACAAAAAAGTTCCACAGCCTTCATTTAAGAGGAATGATTTCGCTTCAGCTAGTTATAAATAAATGGCATCCTTTCTCATGTCTCCGATTGTGAGACTTTGGTGGGAATTCAACACGCAATCAATAATATGATATATACAGTATTTATTTCAGCAGAACATGTCCCAGACCAAGATAGAGGCTTCAGAAGTATCTGGAAAAGGAACACAAACACGTGGAAAAATTACTGCATGTAAACCAATACTAGGTAGTGAAATACTGTTAAATATCAAAGCGAGAGAAAACAGAACTGACAAAATAACAAACAGATGAGCAACAAAACTTTATACAGCATAGAAAAAATGTACTCTTTTGTAGCTATTGCTTGGAAGATTTATGGAATATAAGCAGAAACTCTTACTTATTATTACAGAGCTAATGAAAGGCTAAATAACTCATGGCTTGAGAAGATAGAGACCCCTGGAGATGTAGCCTTCCACCCCGTGAGGAACCCTGGAAATTTTAGGAGGAGTCTTCTGTTTTGGCAGGGGGTTGAAGGAACAGATAAATCAAGATGAGTCGCGTTAGAGGTTAGATGTTAGAGCCAAGCCCAAAAAGGAGACAAAGAGGCTTTCCCAACCCACTGTGTCAAGGAAGAAATAGCGACCTGTGGTATATGGCGACCACCTGGTGTTCAGTTGATTTGATTTTGGGTGACCAAGTTGCTGGTATGTTATTGGAGAAATATTATGAAGCAATGATGTTTGGTACATTCAAGTTATCAACAAAGAATGTTGCAGTAGACGTCAAACTCCAGGTCTGCAAAGCCATCTATGATTCTAAGACTCTCCACTTGAACACAAATGGGTTACCCAGCATCAAATCAATCGTAAAAATATTAAAACCTAGTGTGGTTGTACCCTTTGAGAGTTTCACCATTGTTATACAGGATCCTCAAATTAACACTCCAGCAAAAAAACTATGAAATAAATACTTATCACATTTTCATGAAATGCATTTTCATATAAATTCTGTATCAAGCAATTTTATAAAATATGACTTAGGTCGATGGTTATTATGCACATATATATTTATGGTACAGCTCCTGTAATAAGTACCCCACCACCTTTATCTACCTAGCCTTCATCATATACACCTACAATATATCTCCCACTTTTATTCAAAGAGATAACTTTAAAATATACATATTTTGTAATATATATACATTCATATAAAATATACATAAAGAAAATATTTTGTTGACAACCTTTTAATAACATACACACTCGGAATGAACACAATAATCCAAACTGATGACCCCATTGATGAGGTCTGTCAAATTGATACAAACATAGACATCCAATCAATAAAAAATCACTCCCAGCACTTCTCAATCTACATTCACTCAAACATTCACATCACACATCTCAACCACATCCATATACACTTAACACTGCACACACTACAATCAACCGCACACAAACACACTATATTCAAAGCCCTCAAATCACAACATAGCCTCTCATGAAAATCACTTTACCCACTTTAGCTGTATAATATATAGTACTTTAAGTTTGTTCATTGTTCATCTAAAATTCTACAAATTACAGGTTATTATAGGTTAATAAAGATACAGTATACTGTTTTATACTGAATAGTAATGGTAAGGATGTGCGTAGTAGCGTCTCATCATCCATTAATCAGTTTACGTTTTTAATAAAAACAACAAAGTTTATTGCACTTATATTCAGGTACTCAAAATGATTGTCTTCTTTCTCCCAAGAAATACCATTACATAAGTTATGGTGGGTAAAGGTGATGAAAACCCTTCCACTAAAATTAAGGAGGTAGTAGAAGCATTATTAAACACTCATCTACAGACACCAGACAAGCCAGAAGGCTTGTTTTTCCCTCAGAAATCTCATGGTGCTGCCATAACCACAAGGGATTCTGGGTAGGTGCATGCAAATAAGGTCAACAATTATCACTTTTCGCCTCAGTCTTGGCGTCTACCAGGAAATCTCTCAGTATCCTGTAGGCCAATCTGGCCGTGCCCCTATGCCGAAGCAGCTTACCTGTTTGTAGGTAGGATTGACTCTCTATTTGCAGTATAGAGTTCTGCGGGTGCTGGATCTATATAAAAGGTGGTCAGCTTCCAGACCAGCCAGAGGGCAGGCAGACTATCAAGAAAATTTTCCAGCCCTGACCACCAACCTGCATGTTGTCACCTTGAAATATGTGATCTGTAATAACACACGAGCAAACTCCCACTGGCCAATGAAACCTAGAATTGGAATTGCTTATTTGCTTGACTTCTAACTCCAGGGTATGGTCTGCGCTGACCTTATGGTATACTTCTTGTTTTGCATGAAGACAACTCTTTGTTGGGGAGGACAAACCTACAAGTCTACAAACTCACATTTGGCTACTGTTCTGCTTCTGTTGGCTCCCTTTAACATGATAAAGTTGGCCTTACCACGATGCGCTGACCAATCTTCTTGATCTACACATCTGCTTGGCATGAACATCGCTATATTTGCAAGACTGGATAAATTATTATGAACTTGTGACCTCATCTGTGACATATGACCCATTTTGCAAAGTTCTATCAATTTTCAGACAAACATTTTTTAACACATAGAAGACCCCAGATTCAGTTCATGTCCTTCACAGAACTTCTCTGCTTTGGAAAGATTTCTGCAATTTATATATTTATGTCCAAGAAACACAAAATTGCAATCCATGGATGACATTTGTTCAAATGTTTTTTGCTGACTAATTGAAGCTGTTTCTGTCAATTAATTTTAAAAGGCTTTCGCAAAGACCATATTGTAATAATTACTGTATGTTTCAATTATTTTCAGGAATTTTAAAGAAATATATTTGTTTTACTTTATGCAGTGTTTACACATATGGAAAACACTTGATTTTTTTTTGTTACCAGTGAGCTTGCTGGAGGTGAAGATGAAACAGAAGCATAGTGTGATGAATTCAGTGCCAACAACATCTCAATGTAGCCAGTGCGGAGTCTCAGCTTACATCTGCTTTAAACATGTGGAATGTTACATCTACACTATTTGTTCAATCATGTATGTTCTACAGTAGTTTAGAAGCAACTGTCATGGGCTGGATATGAAAGAACCACTTCATTTACCAATATCACATAAACAGTTTCTTTACTCCCACCATTTTGTCCCATATTTTTATTAAACATTAAGTATGCAAGTAATACATACATTTAATAAACTTGTGAACATGGAAACAAACATTTGTAGCTCTCTGTTTCGTTCTTTTTTGTTGCGTTGGGATCCCTCGTCATTTTCACACATTCATGTGAATTAACGCAAACTGGCATATTAGTTTAGAAATTAAAATTTGTCCCTAAACTGGTGCCACAAAGTTGGAAGCACTCAATTGTGTAAAATGAGTTTGTACACTGTAGCATTAACATTATTTTTTACTGGAACTAAACAGACCTCAACTCTGAAAAACAGCCCCAGACCATTATCCCTCCGCCACCAAACCTTACGGCAGGCACTTTTCCGGTAGGTACCTTCCTCCTGGTATCCTCCAGACCCAGATTCGTCCATCAGACTTCCAGATAGCGAAGCGTGATCTATCACCCTACAGAACACGTTTCCAGTAATCCAGCCGCGATGTACTTTACATCACTCCAGCAAACGCTGGGCATTACACAGTGATCTTTGGCTTGTCTGCAGTATCTGGTCCATGGAAACCCACTTCATTGAGCTCCTGACACAAGGCGCTTGTGCTAATGTTGCTTCCAGAGGCACTTTGGATCTCTGTACTGAGTGATGCTGCAAAGGATTTGGGAACACCATTTTGTTGAGTAAGACAGTTAATGGCTGAGCTGTTACTCCAAGACATTCCTACTTCACAATAATAACACAGTGCTCCGGCATGGCAGAAATTGAATAAACGGACTTGCGGAAAAGTTGCCATCCTAAGACAGCATCACATTTAAAGTCACTGAGCTTCTACTGCCAATTGTTGTCTACAGACATGGCTGCCTATATGCTTGATTTAATACAGCTGTTATGGGAATATGGGAATGAGACACCTAAACTCAATATACTGTAGTGTATACATATTCTTGTTCATATGGTACATAATTTATTTTCTACATTGCACAACACAGATAGGTGCAGCATTTGAAAGGATCCTGTTATAACAGCTGTTGTACTTGAAACTTGGATGAATGGATGATGTTTCATAGCAGGACTGGCAAAATCAAAAATTGTGTCCCTTAAATACTGTTCCATAAAAAGTCAAACTACCATGTCTCACCGCTATCCTCAAAGAACCACCCTACACTAACCTGGATCAATATATTATATTGCTTTAAACCGGTGTATTATCTGTCTATTGCATAATTATTCCCCAGCACATACTGTATCTAGCTTAATCTTTAACTCAAAACCATACAAGAACTTCATCTTTATTGTGGATTGAAATGCTGTCCACATGGATTAACCCTGTCGACAGGGAGGCTAATTGCTAATTCCCCGTTACTGCAAGAACAGATATTGTCATATTAGTTCAGAAATGTATTATAACTTTAAGTGGTAGTAAAACAAGTTTATTTTCTGAAAAGAGGATCTCTGGGGTCTTGGATGTATGAATCAGTGCACAGTAATAATGACTGATAAGCAGTGAAAAACACACATCTATATCTTGCGTTAATAATAGGTTGGCTCAATACAAAGTATCCCAAATTTCCGACGACTTTTATGTCGCTTTATCACATGATTAAAATCCTATTGACATGCATGACCCACATTCTGTGATATTGATGAGGTGTTCCTGGATAGATCAATCCGCAATAATTGGACTTTCATTATTATACAAACCACAATATGCTTATGCGTCCCTGGGCTAACGGCAATTTATTTTAACTACCCAAACGGTGTACTTAAATAGCATAGATTGAAGTAAGCTGTTCCTTGAATATCAGGTTCTCATGATTATCTCACTGAGAACTATAAATTGGCTCCCAACTGCACCATATTAATATATTTTTAATTTGAACAACTTAGAGATTTGAGCAATAAAAAAGCTGCTTGCTACTATTCCTGCTAATTCCATGCCCTCTTTCCATTGCCTTAAAATACTGTGACGCATTTCAATTTCCATTTTCAGATTAGGTTACAATGCCTCTTAAAATCTTTGGCAATTTAAGGTAATAGCGCTTACATTATCAGCCCTCCAGTTTTTTTGGAGTAATGTCTGGAAAATGTCTAATTTTAGTTCTGTTGGAACAATGTTAACGCACCTCCTTGTCTGACTCCAATGTATGTTCATAAAAGATCCTATTAAACATAATAATAATCATAGAAAAGCATAGAAAAACCAGAAACATCCAGATCTGCTTTAACGTGATACATTTTGTAAACTCCAGAATACTGATTCACTATTGTAAATCCCAGAGGTACCATCCTTTAATAAGATAAGAGTCGTGATTTCATACGTACACAATATATTTTTTTCTTGCTGGCAACGTTTTGTTTTTGTAAAATATTACCCGGCAGACTTGTTAAAGTGGTGTACATCGTTAAGAGCACATCAAGAGTAATGAGATCCTAAAACTAAGACAAATTGAGAAGAATGGTTGCCTGCAATAGTTGGACCCTCAACACATACATTGGAAAATGGAAAAAAGAACGGAATCTTGAGAGAGTAGAATATATTTATGCAGGAAAAAAATGTGCATATGGAAATTGTTAATATATACAAATTATTTAGGAAAGAAAAAATAACAAAAAAATTATACATTAAAGAACAGCCCCAGAGGGAAAGAATGGGATGGAGGGACCCCATCAATGATGTGCAGGACAGGTACACCAGTTTGGTCACATCAGTTGTGGGGTTAAAACCCAGAGAGGGTAAAAGTGCAAGGTAAGGGTTAATACCCCAGAAGCACGTGAGGGCCAGATATGGGGGGGATAAAAGAAGCTTTACCAATGGGTACATAAAGGGGGCTTCTAGGGCAAGTTTTCAGAAAGTTTTCAAGAAGAAAATTTCCCGTCGGGTGCTCAGGTTTGAGGCTGGTACGGTGCAGGAGTTAACCCTCTATAGGTGTGGGTTTTTTTTTTTTATCTTTAGGTGTGGTTATAGGTGTGGTTACTTGTGGTGCACAGAGGTGTGCAGGACACTCCAGGGGCACTTGCCCTTGTGATTCGTATAGTTATGGCTGCCGTGCTAGGGGACGCCGGCAGTTCCAACAAGGATACAGGTGGATACACCCATACCAGCCGGTAACTTAATTGGTTATAATTGTTATTGTTTTTGGTTTTGACGGTAAAAAGAATGTTAATAAAGCTGGTTATACATTGTGTCCAAATGTGTTTTGGCAAGTAAAAAGTTAACGTTGAAACTGAACATTAATAAATCTTGTTTTGAGTGTCGCGGTGTTGTGGTAACATGTGGCCCGCACCGCTGACAAATTTCATCCATTGCTGACGATAATAAAGTTTTAAATTGAAGAAAAGTGTCTTGGACTCTACCTCATTCATGATTCTGGAATATTTCAGGTTGGTTTTTTCCCTACCTTTTCTGTGGACTTCTTGCTGGGTTCTACACTTACTCTAAGTAGAACAATGTCCCATCACAACACATAGGGTGGTGGAAGAGGTGCTGGCTTTTGGTATTTAATGGTTATTTGGGCTTGCAATGTAATTTTTAGCAGGAGATGTAATATTCAGCTGGAGATGTCAGGATGTGGATGGTGATTACATCCACATTTAGTTGTCTTAATTTTGATCTACTATCATTACAGCTAACTACATCTTGCTCACGCTCTACTGTTCAAAGTATTTTCCTTTTGGCACTGCCTTTCTTGAGTTTCATGCCTATGGGTATACACCCCTCTTGATGTATGTACGTGTTGTTATTTTTTTGAATATGGCATTTGGTATTAATGATGATTACTGTTAAAACAACACCTAGTCTTGTGTACCAATTTTTTATTCCACAGAACATGTAATAAATAGAGAATAAATTAAGAAATATATATATTTTAGCACGAATGCTCAGACAGTTGTCAGCCAAAACATCATACACACCAACGGTCAACAATCTTTAAAGTCAAATCCATAAAATATCTTTTTTGTTTTGTTACGACAAAAGCCCCCATTTTAGGACAGTACAAAATGAATTAAGATGATTAAGAATGAATAATGAAACAGCATCCCTGGAAAACTGTACAGAAAGCTAATTATGAATACATAAACCAACTATAGCTAAATACATCACTGGAAAGAATATCTAATTGTTATTTTTATTTTGATGCTCTGTTTTCTAAGACATAATGCATTTCATTATTTTTTTTAACCCCCTTCACGACAAAGCTTGTACATGTATGGGTTCACAATACATGGTACTTAATGGGTTTAAGGACAACCTGTTGTCCTTAAGAGGTTAATAGCCCATGATCATTCTGTGTTCAGTGAGATGGTATCGCTCAAGGACAGCACACTTGGAAATAAGATCATTTTAGTTTAATTACCTGGCAAGTAATGTTATTATTTTAATTAGTTAAGTAAAAAAAAAAAAAAAGGTTAATGTAGGCGTTAGAATAAAAAACAGTGATAAAATAGAATGCAGCAGATCCCCTTTTAGCAGAAATAGATCTTAAACCAACCAATATTTGAGGAAGGTTATGTCTAATAGTATAGAGAAATGTGTTGATTGAATTGTTGTGACTTATTTCTTGTGGTTTTATTTTATAATTCTATAAATTAATATATTACTAATATTAACTGTTCATTCTTTTTTGTTTTTAAAATATAAAATACGACATTTAAATATCTGGGTGTAAATGAGAAATACAGACCATGGTTTTCAATGAATTTTTCGTATGATTTATATCATGCAAACCTTAAAACCCTTGATTCCAAGAAACATGTGCATGGGATTACGGGAGAGACATCTTTTGGCAGATAACCTTGGTAATATTTTCCTTATTTAAAATAGTTTGTAGGTAGTTTTATAAATTTTACAAAATTCTACCTAGGTATAGGCATAGCTAAGACATATTTATGGCTATTTAGGACATTTCACATTTTTTTCATATCATGGTCTGAATACAAAAGAATTTTCATCGACTAGATCCACCCATAAGTAAAGCTCAGATCTGAAAATCCTGGACTAGATATACATGAAATACAGCAATCAACTAGCCAGGTCCTCAATCATCGCCATCTTAACTCCATTAATATGCATAGAGCATCAAGTGTTGTAGTTACGGATCCCTGTTCTGTCCAAATATGATAACTTTACCGGACTCACCCGTCCAATGAAAAAAAAAATAGTCACAGATCTCTGGTAATGTAAAAAAAAAGTACACTTTTGTGGATCACAGGATAAATTAATAAGGTGCTTCATAAAACCAAATGGAAGGCATTCATCTTACAAGCGCTGCATAAATTGTTGGCGCTATATAAATAAAAGATAATAATAATAATCTTAGAAACTTCCGCTAAAATGGTGTTGCTTTTGGTGACGTCCTCTTCCCCAATTGGAGGATCTGGCGAGGTGACATCACAGGAAGCGCTATCATTTTGGCAAAAGTTTGAGTTGAGATAAAATAGAGAGAATATAAAAGATAAAAGAGAGACGATAAAAGAAGATGTGGAAGCACAAGTGGAAGCAGAAGTAGTCGCAGAGAAGGTGGGGAAACATTTAGAGAGCATGAGAGCGTAAGTGAATGAAAATGATTGTGTGAGAGAATGTGTGAGAGAGTGTGAAAGAGTGTGCGTGAAAAGGCCTGTGAATTTCGGAAGAAAATGCTGAACTTTTTGCTTTGTTTTTGTCTGCTTTGTGGGGGGTCTGGCCTTTTTTTCATGGCTTTGTATAAATCTCAGAATTTGTCTAAATTCTGTAACATCACGTGACCCCGATATGTTCCTGTCTCCCCGTCCTGGTTCAAAATAGTTTAGAAAGGGCCCTTCCAACCTGGATTGGTTGGGCCCTTTCTAAACAATTTTGAACTGTTACAAGGAGACAGGAAAAAGTCGCAGTGGACACACCGGGCCCCATAGTTACACCAGTGAATGGTTGACCAAATCATAGAACCCAGTGGGAGAAAACCAGAGGCCAACCTGAAATTGGACATAATATTTAACATGCATATTTTTTTTTTTCTTCCATTGTCACAAGTTTTTCTCCAAGTTGCCTGTTATTGTTAAATAAGTGGGAGAAAATGAATGGCCCAAAAATGAACCAAAAAATCGGCCTGAATTATTTTTGGCCAATTTGCACATCTAAAATAAATAAATAAATATATATACTATATATGCTCCAGTGCCTTCATAAAAATATTTTAGAAAACAATAGTCTGGTGCTTGGATCAGCCGGTGTACACAATGATTTTTACATTTGCACTCTTTAGCATTCAGGGATGAAGTTTGGCTTATTGTGTTCTCTGCTATGGATGGAGGCCAAAGGCATGCACAGTCTAGTCATCAAAGGGTGAGCAGTCAGCAGATGTGATTCCACAGTAAATGGACGTTTGGTCCCGTGGTGAAGAAAACCAGACTGCAGCATTTAAACATATTCTGGTTATGAAAAACAGATATTACTGGATATACTTGAATTATTTGACATTTATGAACATAACTCATGTTATGAAAGATAGAGGTAGAAAATAAAAAGACTACATTGTTACACTTACAGGCTTCAGAATAATTTTCCAAACACAACTTTCTTTTTATGTTGTAGCATACAGAAAACGTTGGGGTTTGGCTCCTTTAGGATGTAATTTGTACTAAAAAAAAATAAGAAAATTAAAGGTCTAATATTAAATGCTTCAGAAAAGTGTTCTTTTGGGGACTGTTCTTTGGGCATCATGCAGTGGAATCCCCTGTGTGTTAAAAACTACAAATTGCCATTGGCGACAACAATGAAACCAGACACGGGGTACAATCGATTGTCTTTTAATGATAACTCTCTCAGATATTGTGGATGCTACTCTGAAGGCATCTGGGATTCTTTTGATTAAACATAATAATATTCTTAAGCTTCAGGAACATGAAACATATATATTGTTAAGTGCTAAGTATTTAATTTAAAAAAAAAAAAAAGAAAAAAACTCTTTCACAGGAAAAGTCTGAATAATATTTCCGCTTCTGCAGACAGCCAAAAAAAAAGTATTTCAGGAAACTGTATAAAAAATGATATTCCATTGGTTAGAGGCACAACTTTTTGTTCACTTGCAGCCAAATCTGGGTTCTGAAAAAATATTGAAAATGAATCAGAATTCGCATTCCAGCATAAGTAACCTGGATTCAGAGACGGTGGGAAAGTGTGTAGACAATACCTAGGTAGTCGCAGTGAAATGTGTTTAATATCTGGAGCCATAATCCTTGTGGTGGGTCAACAGTGCCTGTGTCAACAACTGCAAACTGCAGGAAGAAAATTGTGGCTTCCATATGAAACCTATCTGGCACTAAAGTATGAGAAGACAGTAGAGCCAAAGTTGTGTTTTTCCTTTCTCTCAACATCAAAAGTTAATTGAGCTTTCTAAGTATGAAAAATGGATATGAAAACACGTTTCTTTAGTACACTGGGTACCGTGACATCAGAACTGCGTAATGCAAGTGTTACCCTCGCAAGAGATTTGTTTTAGAGGTGATATGAAAATTAAACAGGTCTTAGTCTAGCTATACTAGGCACCATCCACAATTATTGGGTTGATCTATGATGGTTCCCTCAAATCCAAGAACAAGAATTCAAATCTTGGTCAATGAACACAAAATGCAAAGATATGATACATCTTAACAAAGACAAAAGGCTAAGTTGGCCACCATTGAAGAAGAAACTATTTGGGAAGTTCTATTTCATATTCATGGCAATAAAAAGCCAACACTCGTCGCCTACAGATTTACTCCTCTAAGATTTAAGTAACAAGAGCTTAATGCACCATTGGACACAAACAACAACTGAGCAGTGATGGAATTTTAACCATTTGGTATCTACTGTAGCTCTGCACAAAGTCTGCTGTGTTCTGCGCCTGACCCGCATGTACAGTGGACTATTTGCAGGAACCATTGAAGAACCCAACAGGTGTTGATGATATAAGAATATCAAGTAGATCTAGAATGTAGTTCCATTAAATATATGAATAAATATACATAAAGTATATGAAACTTTATTTACAGAAATATATAACATTCTCATTAGGCACTTTAACATTCAAACTTATTTACAAGGCAGGTCAAGGAAAGGTGGTGAGGATTATTAATTCAACTCAATTCATTCAAAGTATTTTTGTTTTCGTGCTTTTATAAAAACAATGTCCCAGATGCACATCTACTTCATACCTGAAGCTAATGGCAATTCCTGACACAATTCTTAAATATGAATTTCACAAAAACTGTAAAACCTGCAATGGAATAACCGACATTCTAACATGCCTATCTGTTTCTTTAAAGACACAAGATACATAGGTCAGGCAGTACCATATATCATAAAAAATTAAATACCCAAGATGTTAAATAATGTCATTAATATACAATATAAAAAAACACCTTTCTTCAGTCCTGCATCACTTTGTACAGTTTTGCGGTTAACCTCTTCATGACAAAGGGTGTTTTACCCCATAAAGACTCAAACATGTTAAACCAATATTCCCCTTTTTTCCATTACATTTAAATGTAACTGGATTTGAAAGAGGGACTGTCCCTTTAAAACAGTAAAATTGGGACAGAGTGGCATATAGGGGGTTAAAAGGCATTTCTGGAGGCAGAGTGGCATAAAGGGGGTTAAAAGGCATATCATGGGGCACTCTGCCTCCAGAAAAGCCGTATGCCCCCATATAACACTCCCCCCGACTTACCAGTGCTTCTGACTCCCTGGTGTCTGGAGGGGGCAGCAGGTGGAGGCCAGGACGTCTATGACTGAGCACAGGAAAGTCATGTGACGCTGGTGCTCCATCATAGAAGCCCCGGCGGAAATGCCAACAGTAGCGGGGGTTGTCTGCGTCCATCAAGCAGACGTTCGCCAGCTGCTAGAGAAGAGAATTACCTGCAGCGCTGCAGGGAATTCTCGTCTCTGGCAGCTGGGGAATGCATGCGCGATGCGCATAGCTTTTGTCGGCGCTGCGTCATAGAAGCCCCGGTGGAAGTGCTGGCAGCAGCTGCGGTTACCAGACAGGAGGATCTGGATCTTAGTCTCATAGTCAGACCTCTATTTGAGGTCTGATTAGAAGACAATCTCGATTATAAGATGAGAGGTATTTTTCAGAGCATTTACTGTGAAAAAACCTTGTCATATAATCAAGTAAATACGGTACTTTCTATTGCTGAGAGGCAGCTGATCATCATAAACGGTTAACCCATAAAGAATATATCTGCAATATCCTTTTCATATGAGCCTGCAAATAGGAGACCTATAAGTATGTCCATGCTCACTGTTACATTTGCATGGCCAGACTTTAAAGAATTAGGTAAGTATGAAATCATGTGTGTGAGACATAATACTCGTAAGATTGAAAGCCACCATTTTGTGGTAAAAAAAGAACGCCCTGAACTTAGTCCAATAATTGTGGTAGCCTTCAATCAAACTAAAGTGTTACATATTTTTAGAAACAGAAAAATAAAAAGTGCGGAGATTTCAAAGAGTGGTGCCACATGAATCCAACTGTAAGCATAGAATAATGTTCCATTTAATATTACGACCTAATCAACAAGACCTGATATTTTTGATTTCCCATCTAGGTTAATATTTGGAAGAACTAAGCTGCTTTTGATACAAAATACCCAGAACTTACACTCAGCGCATGTTGGGTGTTAAATAAAACTTTAAGGCTCCAACAACATCCAATATGAAACCACTCGGATCCCACCCTGCTGCGGTCTGGATGAATTATGACTTTCACACTCCAGCAATACATTTTGGAGAACTTTACAGCTTTTTTTCTTAGAGTATGTGCCTTAAAAATGTAGGTGCCTTACAAGTACGTTAGAACATACCTAATTATTATATTCACATGGCACACAATATTAGCGTTTTATTCTAATAACGATATTTTGAACTTTTCTGATGATATAGTGAGGGTTGATGTAACTTAATATCTTAGTAGCATTTTAGCCTTTTTAGCCTACCTAATATAGACTTAATAGAATAAAAAAAAGTCCTGAACTACCGGTATATATTAAACTGAAATTATTAATAATTCAATTTAGTTGGGCTCTTCAAGGGCCCCATTGCCTGAACAAGGCACATCGTATGCAATATGACTTTGGATTAAAAAAAATTCAGGTTAAGCAGAAGAGTCCTGGTTTGTGATCGTCTGAATATAAAGTGACTTTAAATATAACACACACTATTTTTATGCTGAAGAAACAGCCCTCACTTACTTATATTAAAATAATAAATGAATTGACCTCATTAATTTAATATTTTATTATTTCATTTATTGTTTTTATATAGCACCATCATATTCTGTACACACCGGGTAAACAGGACATGACAAGCAGGTATATAAGATAACAATTAGACATGACATAAACAACAGGTGAGGAGGGCCCTGCTCAGATGAGCATAATAAACATGCATATAGTACATACATACATACATGATTATTACAATTTTTAGTACATTTCAATAGCTAAATTAATTTATGTGGTAGGTATTTGGAATTTAGGATTTAAAAAAAGGCAAATAATCCAGAGTACACTTTTAGAAATGAAAGCATTGTTTCATAGTTATTTAGTTACCTCCTGGAAAAATCCAAAAATACCATGATTTCATTAGAAATGTATTCAGAATTCATTAGATGAAAAACACTAATTATTCATACAAAGGATACATAAAAATAAATAGAAAATACATATTAAGGGGGTTTTAATTCTACAAGTAGTATACAACATGAAATGCATGGACCTGTTTAAAAATGTAATCTTGTATAAGTGATAAAACAAATAAGAAACAAAAAAATATGGATTAGAGGCTTGTACTATAGATTTGGAATAGAAGGTTGACAATATGTTGAAAAATGATCATGACATTTAAGGGTATAATTCAGAGCAGACATCTTCCCAAAAATGTTTAAAACTCAACTGCAAAAAAGTTGGCGATATTACATTTTTATATCACAAATGACATCATAAATGGTGCCATTGTGTTTCCGAAACTGATTTCTTTTTACTTAAAGCATAAAATAAATTCTAACTCTACATTTTCATAGTCAGCGACCTTGTATATATATTTATATATATATATATAAACATATTGTATATATATAAACATATTGTATATATATAAACAGCAAGATCTACATTTCTGTCACTTGTGTTAAATCCATATTTTTTTTTTACATTTCTTTGCATGGGTGAACAATAGCCCTCTAAAGAACACTATTATATAAAGAATTAATTTGCCCAAACTTACAATATTTCATTTTTTCTTTCCCTGAGAGCGCATGACGTAGGCGTTTCCTTATATGAAACATTTTCCATTATATTTACAGCTCATCATATGTATGGATGCTAATGAGACCATAAAAAGTACTCGGATGCGAATGGAAACATTACGATAACATTTTAATAAAACTAAAACTAAAATACAAAAGAGCACAAAAAGAAAAAAACAGCTGCTCTTTATTTAATCATTAATATGTCTCTTTAGAATACTCATGCACTAACTGTGGTGAGCAGCCTATGTGTTACGTTTCTTTATTAATTTGAGAGATGGATTTTTTTATTTTTTTGGGGGGGGGGATTTTTGTTTTTTTTTAAGAGAGGCTAACATGTTCCTCTGTATTAAGATTAAGATTATTCATTTATTTGTGCTCTTTGTTTATCGTTGCTGTAAAAAATATTTCAGTTTTTTTTACTCCTAATGTGGGGATATGTGATAACAGTAATTTTCCCATAGATTCAAAGCCATTTGAGGCATCAAAAATTAACGTGTGAAAATAACAGAAGAGGAGGATATAGTTTTGTACCGTGTACCGATCTAACTGTATCACGTGAGATATAAGTAAATGCCCCTATTACACTGCTGTTCCATTCAAGAAATCCCCACCTATGTGCAAGCAGCCAACCCTCTGAAGTTCTAAGGCATGCAAATACATTTTATTAAGTTTGGCGTGTTGAGCAGTTCGCAAAACAACACAGGAATTCTATCTTTTTTCATAACCAAAATAAACAGTTAAAGATTGATTATTTTTGTTTCTTATAACACTATAACTTAATCATGAAAGAAAATTAAGTATAGAAGGCATTTCCTTTATTTAAGACATTTGAAGAGCGAGTGCTCTAGGATTTCAGCACTAGATTTTTTAGGGCTGAGTATTAAAAAATAATAATAATAAAATGAATAAATAGGTGACAGTTATCCTTGTAAATTATAAATATTAACTGAAGGAAAGAAGTTGTAACAAACATTTTCTCATTACCTGAAAAATAGCGTGAAAAAATTTAATTAAGGAAAGTAAATTGTCACTTTACAGATGGGCGCAATAATGTCATGCCTACCCTTAGCATACGAAGTGTTAAGGCCATTAGCTGTCTTAATGTAGTTTTACCAGCTAATTATCTTAGCAGGAGAACCCAGTTGGCCTGGAGGGTAATGTGATGTTACGTGACCCTGCTTTAATATCACAGCTTTGCTATAAAGGAAAGGCTCCAGACAGAGTATGACTGTGGTGTGCGAGGTGTGAGAGAGGAATGAGATGTGTGAGGTGATTTAGAAACACAGAAATTTGACATCATATAAGAACCATTCGGCCCATCTAGTCTGCCAATTTGTCCTGATTTTAAGACTCAGAACTTAATAAGTCCCTGCTTTCGTCTTATATTCAGGATAACTTTATGCCTATGCCATGCATGTTTTCATTCCCTCGCTGTGAGAATGATGACGTGATGATGAGGTGTGCTTGAGTACACAAGTGTGTTACAGTGAGTGTGTGTGTTAGTGTGTGCAAGTGCATATATTAGTTACCAAGACTGGGGGGGGGGGCAAGTGGCCTTATCTGCCTCCCTACATCAAAAAGGTACAAGCCCTACCCACAATCTTGGTCCATCGATGTCCTCTTATGACACATATTGGCATGGAACCTCGATAAATGCTTATAAACCAATAATATTTCCCAGCCCCCAGGTAACAAACTTCAAGGTTCCACTAACTCAAATATGACGTGCATGCTCTGTGGATAATATAAATATAAAAATGGACTAAAATTAAATTATAGCATGCCCGCTACAAAATAAAATGTAATAAAATGGTTTGGCCCAGAGAAACCATCCAAAAGATGTCATCAAAAGGAAAAAGACAAAAGTAACAATCAAAAAAGTGGGCCAAGGTTTAGCAAATACAGATGTGTTTGCTTCCTCCCCTACTATCAAAGCCACATCTGAAATATGGGATTCATTAATGTTTGAAAGACAATTCAGAGATAGTTACAAGTTCAAGATGTTATTGGAAAAGACTGTCTACATTTCTTTTTGTTTACCATTGGTTTCGTTTTAAGATCTTAAATAAATACTAATCTTTTTTTTCCAAGGAAAACCATTTTCTTTATTGTCTCCATAGATGGTTCCATAAATATATATATAGAAAGTCATTCTTCAAACTATGGTGCATATTAGGTCAAATAGCTTGGGGCTTGGAATGACATGATAGAGAGGTCAGGACATTCAGTGGGGCCAAGAAATAGTCCATGAGAACATCTGAAAAGTGATGGAAAATCTTCTAAAACATAAACATACATTAAAAAGCCAGTCCTTACAAAAAAAGATAACTTATCATGAATGTTACATTAAACAACTGTTACAATGCATTTCGGGTTTGTTCCTGTGGTCACTAATTATTATGACTAAGCTGCATGTGAAAACATTATTTCAAACCATAGTCATGTTAGGGGTGGAGATGACGAATGGACTTGATATGTCATTATTTCCAAATGTAAAGCCTCTAGCAAAGAACTATACTATACTTTCCATGTTTTAGAGATTGAAAGTCCATATAGGAGGCCTATGCACTGCTATGTCAGCTTTCAACTTAAAAAAGTTCATAGGGCCACTCAGTAATGTATTTATCTTGGGGGATGTCGTAGGCCCAACCCCGGGATTTGCCTCCACGGGCACCATTCTTACTCTTAAACTATGAGAAGATAATGCCATAGTGTAAATGGGCTTAGATATGTCCCTTGTAATAGGCCCATTGAGCAGTGATCCACTGGCTTTTGGCCCCCCCAGCAAGAATACTCTGTGAGTTCCCATCACTTCCATTTTCATCTTTATATTTTTTTGTACAAAATAAATTATCCTGGATTTCTGGTTTTATTTTCAGAATGTTCAGTGTGATCATAACATTACTAACCAAATCTTCCATGGTTAAGAAAAAAATGCATTCTCTACCAGGATTGTCTCCCATAGTTACAATAACTCCAACGAGAATCCTTTACAGCGATTAATCATTCGGTCTGTAAAATGAAGTTAAAGTTTACCGGGCAAACACATAAACCTCTGATCTATTTAGAGGCAGAGGGGAGCTCATTGACAGATGTGGCAGCTGAACATCTTTGCCACCTTCGTTGGCTGAGATCCAAAACCTTAGTTCTTTCCATGGCTTACTGAGGTCGATCCCTATATATTGAGGGACAAGTTTCTTACCCCCATGGAGAGGGACAAATAGGATGAGTATACATGCCATGAACAATTCCTCCCAGTTCTACACCCACGAGGGCAGTCCACCAATATTAGGACTATCATGACAGTGGCACCTTTGCTTCAGATGCCACCAGCAGCTGCTTGAGGTTCCTGGCACAAAGAGTGGTCCTGTTTGACTCCTGCACACTTGGACCTGCCACCCTAGACCTCCATATGGTTGAAGTGTAGTTTACATGAAACTCAATTTGTTACATTTGAAACTATGTGAATTGCGGAGGATTTAGACAAACATATTTGTTCTTGAACTGACCTATAAATGTTCTCTTTGGGTTTTTAACACCAGCCAGCATGCACTGTTTCAACCTTAACAATTCGAAAGGAAAATCGGAACATGCTGTATTGTTTAGGTAAAATATGATATAACAATAACATAAGCCAAGAAGCATTATAAAAAAAAAAATTAAATATATTTAAATGGTACCTGCCATAAATGCTGTGACCTCAGTCTTACAGCCAACATCTAAATTAATTCCCTGCAAAAATAACCGTAGTCGCTTTTGGCAGCTGTAGATTAACGTCTGCCAGTAGTGCCAATATTAATTGTAATTTGCTGGACCAAAGTTTGATATTTCAGAGACAGCGGCTTCAGAGGGAAAAAAATGAGGATAAGTTGTCAAAAGCATTATTCCTTACTGTGCAAAAGAAAAGAAGATAAACTGTTATGTCAGGACTGAAGCCACATGGGCTTTTTCTACTGAGTTTTCTTTGTCTAAAATGAATATGTATTAGGCCCGTTCTGTTGTTATCTGTTATGATTATACTGTGATGGAATGTTCTTCAGTGGAACAAGTCTTACAATGGAAATACTTTAATTCCTAAAATTATTCTGCTACTTTAGCTCGAATTCTGTATAAAATAGGATTGTAGCAAAACATTGTTTTGTCTGTTTTTCTGCTTTAAATCCGTAAGGATTATAAATGATGCAACATTTTTATGCAGAATAAAAATAAATGCTTTATAAAAAAACATCTGATCCTATTTGCAAACAATGAGTCTGTGCATGTTTCAGACACCCGTTTTGGGGGCGTAACTAGATGTATAAGGGCGTGGCTTGGCCTGGGAAGGTGTGGCTTGGTCTGGGAGGGTGTGGCTAGGCTGAGGATTGGGCATAGTTAGGGGTGGGACCACCACTATAGTTGAAAAGCCGCCTCGTGGCACTCGGCTTCAGAATGCCCACGTGGGAGATTCAATGGAGGTCTGTGTTGCTCTTGCACATTGGTTTTACAACGGATGATCTCCAGAGGATCTAAACGACAGGCCTATGATACCCACTGCCCTCAAAGGCGTGGCAGAAATGGCAGCTACCAGGGACAGCAGGAAAGAGGCCAAAAATCATGACACTTGTTTTACCTTAACCCAGCACTCAATAAAGTTCATTTAATAAAACACTGTTCACTATTGGTGGTGGTGATTCGTTATCTTGAGTCGCTGAGCTCCATGTTTTGAGATGGAATGTATCACACTGGTTGTCCCTAAGTCGGTATATAGGGCAGCCGCCCAGATCCCAAACATCCCAAGGGGCCAATACCCACATGTCTCTTTTTCCACTGAGTGTGATTACCAGCAAAAAATGCTGAAAAGGTTAGGTAAAAGTGAGGAGTATAGATTCCATCTCCCCGTCTCCAATGGTTTGTTCCACTGGCACTTCCTGTGTGGAGTGTCAGCATAGACAGCTTCCTGTGACAGCGTGTCCTTGTCTCATAGGGACCAGAGCGGCTGCCGCCTTTGTGGGATGCCCCTTTTGTGTATATAAATGCTGGTGGGGGAGTGAAGGCATCGCCCTACCTGAGAACCCCCCAGGGAACTGTAACGAAATGGGTCTTTAGAAATATCGTTACTGGTATGGAGAAATGCCCAAACCTTCGCGGGAAATCATTCCAGAAATAAACAATAACATTTTAAAAAACAGTGAAATGTTGTGTGATATTTTGTGCAAGAGCACCATTAATGTTTGTGTGGAAAAGTAAATGGAGACAAAAAAGAGGGAATAAGAAGTCATTTGAGATGCAGAGAAAGTGTAAAGTCTTTAGATAAATTACAGACATAAAAAAGGGGAATTCATAAAGGCTGTCTTATTTTATATCTTTTTGTGTTCTTGTCTTTATTTTAGTACAAATGTGCGTATTAAATGAAACTGGTCGCACTTTTATGTACATCATACAGAAGGTTAGACATAAAAATCCTTGTTATCTGTGATGTAGCTTGTCTCTTTTTCTAAAAGATTACTTCATCAAAAGGGACAAAACAAACTCTGATCTTGATTTCCAGGTTTAACATGTCATAAAAAAATTTAGCATTTTACAAACATTCAGTTAAAAGGACACTCCGGTCACCATTTATACCTTCATGCATATGACAACGGTGTGATCCATTTTTTGTGATGTTTCCCTTGCTAAAATCTGCTTGTACCCACGTGTGAATGTTCAGAGCCAAAATGTGTTTTACTAATAACATATTAAATTTTTTTTAAAAAAAGGTTGTATTGTTTTGTGTTTTAAAACACTTCTGGTTATCACCAAGGCCAGATTAAGGTACTTGGGGCTCTGGAAAACCTATACAAAAAGGGTCTCTCTTTTTTTTTCGCCCAACTATTTAAACTACATTCATTCATATTACCCTCTGTTCATATTAAGCCCAACTTCATTTTTTCCTGTCTCAGTATATGCTCGTCTCTACTCAGTAATTGCTTTATATTGCATTGATTTCTGTATTTCATTTCTCAGTACATGCTTTTTGTATTTATATTATTTTGACTAGTCTATTGCATAGACTTGTATGCTATTGTTATTTATTGGCTTGAATATATTTTTGTCTTCTGATATAATAAAGTATTGTGTGTATTTTATTTACGGTTGTGCGGCTTGTTTGTATACATTTCAGCTTCTCTATACTATCCTAGAGTTGTTATAAGCCATTGTACTTCAATACTTGGACCTTCCCTTTAAAATATGTTTTAAACTATCTATAAAGAATATAACTTTTGATATAATACAATCATTACCATTATGTTACCTTTTGCTGTTCTTCTTATCTGTAATTTTATACTTAAATAATATTATAAACAGCCAAGGTTCCATTCACGTATCCATTTAATAAATGTAGGTTTGCCTTTCTAGTAAGACATGAACATGTGTTTATTATACATTTCTCTTTAAATTGATGACGGTGGATTTTGCATGGACGTTTTCTGATAATGCCTAAGTAAGTAGATTTATTTCTGTTTTTTTCCAATGACAGGATTTGAAAGTCACGTTGGTTTGTTAAACACAATCATACGTAATATATTGGCATTTCTGCAAATATTATTGTCTCTACATTCTGGAATCATTAAGCATATGTTAACACTAGGAACTTGAGGTAACACATTATAAATTAACTGATACAGCATATCAGTTGTATTGGAACAGACATTCCTGTATTTTCCAGAAAATAAATTATTTGTGGTTAAAAATCTCTGTCATAGGGGAGCAAGAGACATGGAACGGTTATCATTCATATGGCGATACATCTGCCCTTGGTTTCTTACATGAGTTACAGCCCTTGGAAGATTCAACATTTTATACACTTTACTTTTCTGTGGGTAATGAGACCAGAACACAAAAAAGATATAAAACAAAGCAAAATCATTTGAATGGCAACATAAGAAAACAAAAGCAAGGTAAAGATAAAAGAATACTATCGTATGTACTTGTAATGCTGCATGGTCCTTTTACATTTTCATTTATTTCCTCCCTCCTATGTGATTGATGAATGGGGGGGAAATGTTGTTCACGTGGTGTGTGCTGAGGCTCCATCCTGTTGAGGAAGCACTCAGAGTTTCATGATAGTTGGTTTGCTAGAAATGAAAGGGCGAAGATGGAGAGAGGAGACAGGAAGAAGGTACCGCCATTTTTTGCAGAAGCGGTCCGGAGGTCTGGCTGACAGAGAAGATAATGATGAAGAGTAGATGAAGATAGAAAAAGACGCAAGACAAGAAGCAGAGCTGCAGAATAAGACAGGGGCACATAAGCCCCTATGTAACTATGTAACTATGTAATAAGCGGTTGGCACATAAGTTGGGGAGACAGCGAGACCGTGAGAAGGTGAGCGACAACCAGTTTTGTTTTGTTTAGATGGAAAAGTCCCACTGAATTTACTCCAAACCAAAAGAGCAGGAAACTAAATTAGTTATCCGAAAAAGAAATGAACAATTTACCATCACTTTTGGTTCAGGTGCACAAGCCTTATAGTTCAGTGAGGTTCCTGCAATGTCTCCACACACGTTTAATTATACATTATATAGGTTCAGCCCTTCCGGCTAGAGAGGCTTGCCAGTGCTGGCTCTTGGATGAACACCGCAATAAAAGAGTTGAAGCCACTACGCCGCGTTTAGCGAATAAAGCTCTTTATGTTACGTTAAATGCTGTGAAAGAGACAGCTCCCCTTTAGGAATCCACTTACTTATACACAAGAAAGGTAGCAAAGAATTTGGACACAAATTCCTTCAACGGAGAGAAAATGATCCAATTATCACAGTTTAGTACATCTCTCCTTCTATATATTCACATCTTGGGTTATTTTTATCTGCCTGATGTACCTCTCCTCCTGAATCATAGCTGTACACCAATATTTAATCTGATTTATAAGGTAGTTCATTGGTTTCACTTTATCCAGATGCTGCCATCAAGATCCTGTAAAAACTCTATTTAAAGAGAAGCCAAAACGCACTGTACGTTATCGTTTTCTGAAAGATGTTATTGTTAACAAATATGGTTTTCATTTCAGATGTTTAGTAGGTAATATGTCTTTAGTGCAGGTTATGGTATGATTCAAAAAATTATGTATAAAACAGTCCAAAAAAGCTCTCAAATGTAATCCAGCCATTGAGCCAGGGATTCCATGTGGTTCTGATAACGACACTGTTACCGCATTGTGTGCATATATATATATCTATATATATATATATAGTTTAAAGGGCCCTTAGCAACAAAAGACATACATGTCCAAACCCACTTCAGTAATTCTCACTTTATACTACTTTTAACCTTTTCAGTGCCAGGGGTCAGGATACATTTTTCCCATGGTACCATGGGTTAGATTTAGGTGACTACCTTAGAAACCCCTTAGTCTATGGAAACCTATATATGTTCTCCGTATAAGTCAGCCTATTCATAGACACCTAGTATAAGGTAAACTTAATTTCATTGTAAAAATATTAATATATATATAAATAAATATGGGGAATATTAATTCCCCATAAGTTGCAAACTAAATGGTAACTATAAATAAAACCACAATATTCTTAACACCATTCATGCATGTAATATATATATGGTTGTACCCACTATTTTCATGTAAAGCAAGGCTGGGGAAGAAGGAACTAAGTTGTTTTCTAACTCCAATATCTAAACAATGCTTGCACCAACGTGTATCTGGTAAAATGCATTGCAGTCCATGCAAAAGGACTACAATATGAATAAAAGAAAACATGTTGGGCACTAGCGCATGTAACAATTAAGTCTAATTTAAGGGTAACCTATTTTCCCTTAGGCTTGATCTACAAATTATGTCTGGCTTCTGCAGCAGAGTTAAAGAGACTTGTATCTGCATAACAGTTATCCCTAGTCTGTGGCCCTCGTATTATCCAGACTCTGGAGATATACACATATTACATATGGTTTTCAGATATTTACCCTACAGAATGTACAGAATATACCCGACCCCTATTCACAGTACATCCCAACCACTGCTAGCACAGCAATATTATTTGTTGGATGAATTCATATAACATGCCTAGAAAGTCTTGATTTATGGTTTTATTTTAGAAATGACATTCCAAACAAAAACTGTGAAGTGTAAGATCGCCGTAGGATTAAATCCAAGATTTTTCATTGGAAGCTTTCTTATGAAGTCAAAGTGTCGACATCTTCACGGAGGGAGGTGAACGCAGCTTTGTTGCAAATGTTTGGTAAATTGTTCAAAGGGAAATCTAGTTACACTCTGAAGATAAAAAACATTGTGTTGGTCCAATAAAAGACACTTCTTTTGAAGTTACAGTGTGAAATTTAAAATTGTGCTTTTATGAAAGTTACACAAACATACAAAGCTTCTTGAACACTATTACAGTATGGGCACTTAAGAACTAACAGTATGACTCCACAAAACTGTGCAACAGATGAGTATTGTTTTTTTATTCACTGAACCATAAATTGACACAAGATGAGATTACTCTCATGTAACTGTACCAAGGGTCCTAATTAAACATATGTAACACAGTGACACGCACCTCAAACTACTTAACTCATTGGAAATTTGCCACTAACTGCAGGGTGGGATGTCTCTACCCTTCTTAAATTAAGCCTGAATCTACCAAAGTCCTACTCCAAGGACTCTTTGAGGACTCCTAGAATTTCAAATACGCAAAACATTTGTTTAGTGAATATGTTGAGTGTTTTCTTTCTTTACATGCATTGGAAGTCTTAGACACTATGAATATGTAAGCGTTACGTATGTTGAACATTTAAAAAGCTGAAAGAAAAAAGGCATGTAAGGCATACATTTATAATTGCATAAAGCAGGGTTTTGGGCTGAATAACTGAATCTCGAATGCTAACTTCCCCAATTTGCAGTGGTAGTTTGTGAATATTGTTGTATTAGAACACCTTTACAGACAATACTACACCGTGCCAGAGCAAAATGGAATGTCTGTGAAGAATAATGCATTGCGAACCTCTTAAACATAGTCAAGTGCTGGGCTGTTTCTATTTGGCAAGAAAAGCTCCGCTAGAAACTATGTTTTCAGTTTGAATTTATAAAAATGAACACGTGGATATCTACAGCCTTTGAAATGGGAGTTCTACCAATCAGATACAAAAAAAAAAATTGGACTGTATAGCGGATTTCTGAACAAGATAATGGTTAACCCATTTAAGATTTACTGGCAACGTAACAAGCGCCAGGCAGCACAATAAACTGCACACTAAAAACCAGAAAGAAAAGAGCTAAAAAGCTGGAAATATTAGAAATAAGATCATTATGTATCCACTGAATGAAAGTTTAGAATTTCATTTTCATAAGTCAGAATTGAGCACATACTTCAATATGTTCCATAACCCTTAAATGCCAACCAAGTGCGTATTATGTGGGTCATTGTATTGGGGCTCACTTGTGTACCCTACATGTACCATATATGAATTGTATATTTGAGAGCAAGACAGGACTTCAGTCACGCACACAACATACTCTGGAGGTTATAAAAATGGCCATGATAACCTTTTCTGTCATATTTCCTAATCTGTATGGACCTAACAGGATATGGTAAGTTTTCTTAGGCAGTATCACCCATGTCAACAAAGCCCAGGAGGCATCTTCTGTAGCTTCTCTGTGTCACATGCAAGATACGATAAGAAAAATGGCCATATGTAGCCATACATGATTACATATTATGTACCCATACACACAACCGGCTAAACAGGCAGGAAGAATGTGCTTTCAGGAGAAATGACTTCTATAAAGGAGAAACAAAACATGCGCTAATCTATCAGACAATAATGTAGGTATACTGCATAGGCATGCTTTCTTCTGCTACCAGTGACAAGGACGGGTCTCCGGTAATCTGTGCGGTGCTACAGGGCAACAGACAAGACCTTAAAACAGATAAGACACTGTATTTTAAATGGTATGAAAGTGATATTTTGCACACAGACCAGTGTTATGTTTAAATATATTAAAAAGTATAACATTGACAGATGGCATCGTAGTAAATGCAGTGTCCTTCATGCCAGTTATATAGTCAGTTTCATGCTAATGACTTGTTCTGCTTGGAAAGATGTTAACTGTATTCTACAAGTATCTGTTCTCATGATACAAACAAATACATGGAAGCTGAAAGGTCCCTAGATTAGCAGTAAATGATTTTTATATACAGAAAACCTCTATCATTATATGATTAAATAAGGAAAAAGTACATCTATTTTATAGCATTGAGCAGTATCCACCACAAGCTCCTCGGCCAACTTCTTCGTTGGACAGTTTAACGCCTCTGCTGTGCGATTCGCTTTCCCACAGTCCGGGAGTCTGTATAATCTTTTCAACGAGTTCCTCAAAGGCACACTGGACGCCGTCTCGTGTCTTTGCACTCGCCTCTGCAATAAGAAACCACCCCGTAAATAAATTAGCCGGTAGCAACCAAATAATTCCAGTAATGGTCTGCATCATAATTGCAAAAATATAGAATGGTGGGACTCAAATGCTAAAAACACTGAATATATACACATGAAACACATCCCATTAACACATACCAGAAAGCTTGGTTAGATTTGTATCAATTCTTGGTGTAGCCAACAAAGAAATTATACAAATGTGTGGACCCTGATGAAGAGCCTGATGCAGGTAGGAAAACTGCCTTTTCTAAGTTTCACGTAAACCAAAACAGCTATGGAATCAGCCAACCAGAATACTTTTATTCATGAATTTAATATCTTTATCGCCCACCTTAATTCCCCATGTTAAGTGTATATAAGAAGTTATATATGAGAAGAAAAGCAGCATTGAAACTCAGGAGAGATTACCCTGCAATGTGTTTGCAGACGCAGAAGGTACAGTGGAAATTAAACTTGTGGATAGTGGATCAAATATGAGCGCCTCATTCCTTTCCACACATACGGTACACCATACAATGATGGTCTATGGTAATAGTTCCCGATGGTGGAACCACTAAATTAAAAGTTGCTGCCAGCACAGTTAAGAAACTTATTGTCTATACAAAGGTTCTTCATTTTAACTTACAGCCATTAACCAATATCGAAAACATTACAAGACTGGAAAGAATAAAAGATGAAGCCCAAAGAAAATGCATCCAAGACAAAAAAAAACTCCGCTTCAGCCAGAACAACTTAAGGGCAAAACACAGATTTGGGAGGAAATGATTATAGATCTGGAGCAGGTGAAGCTACAATGTGTCAGAACTATTTTTTACACAGATAAAGGTCTCTGAAAAAACTGCTAATAACATTTACTAGATAAGCATTAAACGTCAAGAACAATGAATACCATATTGTTTCCTTCTTCATATGTGGCAGGAGAAAGTTAAAGCCTTACCGGGTCACATTGTGGCTCCAAAAGTTTGTAACAGGAAAGAAAATATGTTTTGAATAAAAAAAAATAAAATACAAAGCTTCGGCTGTGTGTAGCTTGGAACCCCCAGGAGAAACGCATTTTAACTTATTGGAAACAATATTTGAAAGAGAAATGGGAGTGGAATCGCACTACACATAAGTGAAACATTTCAGTTTACCTATGAATAGCATAGAATGTTTTCTGGCAAACTTCAGGCCTTCGTTTCGGTCAACTTCTCGATTTTCCTAAAAAAAAAAAAATTAAAAAAAATATTTAACTAGATCCTCAAAGATTTACATATTTCCTTACAATGTCGCTGAAACAGCACATATATCACGGGTCGCGTGGGTTTTTTTTTTTGTTGTTTTTAGTGCCATTGAATATCTAAGTCTCATTATGCACTGTAAAGATAATTCATCGTGGATGTGAACTACAATCATTAATTCCAGTACTAATTTTATTAAATTGTCAAAAGAAATCTTAGGTGACCTCTCAATTACAGTAAATAACAACATGCTTCTTCGTGTGAAAGGCATAATTTATGCGACATATTTAAGATGCCTCTCACCTTGTCTATCTTGTTTCCAACCAGCATCTTCACAATGTCATTCCTTGTGCAATAGGTCTCCAGCTCATTTAACCAGTTGTCTAATTTTACAAAAGTATCTCGTCGTGTGACATCGTAAACTGAAAAATAAAAGCCAATGGTTACAGAACACGGTTTTGATATCACAGCAACCTATATTGATTTCATTGTGATCATTGTCCTGTACCCATAAGCTAGGTACTATGCACTTTATAGTCACTACACTGGAGAATTGGATATTAAACTGGTAAGAGCCACATCACCCAGAACAGCTAAAGTATATAATTTACTGCCAATATATTGCTAAAAAAAAAACTTTGGGTTTATGCATGCATTCAAGTTTAGAATGTGTGTTTGAGATAACTTTGAACCTGATTTGCCTCCTAAATATTGTTTTTTCTAGCATTCATTCTTTTGGTCAATTAGTTATGTTGGTTATATTTATTGATTAAACAATTAACAAATTGTTACTAAAATATTATTAGTAAATATTTCTGATCAAAAGTAGAATAATATTTAATTCACAAATTAAGAACTATTAAAAAACAAAATAGCATTTAATGCAAAAGTGACATTGGGGGGAAAAACTTTGAAAAACAAATAATTCTCTTACCTAATATAACACCTTGTGCACCTCTGTAATAGCTGGGAGTTAGAGTTCGGAAACGCTCCTGTCCAGCAGTGTCCTATACAGCAATTGAAAAATACAGTTAGAGTTCCTCAAAAAGTGTTATAACCAAATTCTTAATTAATAAGCAGAAAATGGAGCTTCACAAAGTACTTGAGCGCCGCCTACTGGACGGCACAAACTTCTAAGCTTTGCTATGAGACTTAAAAAAACATCCAAAACATTATGCAAGCACTATTAACCAAGTTACATGAAAAAAATAAAATAAAATAATAAAATTAGGCAATCCAACCAATGGTATTTGGGTCAAACAGTGTATTAAGCAAGAGGAAGTCACAGATGTCACAATTAAAGCTAGACTTACAACAGGGTTGGGATATATTCAAGAACTAATCCGACAATCAAAACAAACCTAAGAACTCTCTGTCCAACCTAAAGTAGCGCATCAGCTTCTCTTGGAGCAAGACTATATACCTACAGGTGAAATGTCAAAGTGTGACCTGCCAGGACTATTCTACAGGCACCTACCTGGCCAAGGCAGATAATCGGAACAGGTTCCCAGGAGAAGTGATAGACGTTAACACAGTAAGGGAATTTAAGCATGCATGGGATAGATTCAGGATAGCCATATGCCAACGACTGATTAAGGTCAGAGTCTTTACATCAGGCGGCCAAATGGGTGTTATTTTCTGTCAGGTTTAATGTAGGCCTGTGGTTCTCATGCTCCAATCAAGGGCCAAGCAAAGGAGCAGAGGAATAAACGCACACTAGAAGATTAATTATAATAAAAACACCCAAATACCCACACAGCTCTACACCAAACTAATAGATCAATATGAGGTTCTTCTGAATATCCTATTTTTCCTTTCGAGACCGGTTTACACAAGTCCCTTTTTGTCTTTCAGGCATTGAGCGGTCTCTAAAAAGTGCATAAAGCCTGGCCCTTCTGTCTTCAGTTGTTCTCATGCAGCCCAGGTATCTATGGCTCAGACCCTCGGCACGGAAAAGGTGCTCTTTACTGGGGGTGCTCTCTTGTGGCTGGTAAGCAGTACACACTTTGGTGCAGAAGATAAGTGCCTTCTTGCATACAGTTTGTTGTCACGCACTACACTAAAGGGACAGTGTGCAGCAAAGCTGGGTTGTCCATTCTCAAAGAAACAAGAAAACTGTGCATTTATTTGAAAAAGCATCAATGTGCAAGTAAAGGACTCCTGTACGGTTAGAGACTGGCCTATGCAGTTAATATCAGGGACCAGATAGCAGAAAGGGGTGAGTAACAAGTGTGTATATGTATATTATATATATATATATATATTATTATATATATATATATATATTTAGTTTTAAGCTATAATCTGGAGGAATTATTCTGCAAACGCTTCTTTTAAGATGAGGTTTTCTCATTTGTTTTCTTGAGTGTAGAAATGTTTAATGCCACTTGAATAGTGAAGTCAGTAAGTTGAGCCTGCAACGCCTGGGAAACCCAGCCGATAAAGTTATGAATTATTCACTCTATGTACTCATTAGAAGTGATTAACAATATATACACTTTGCTTTTTTTAATTGTTTTATTTTTACCAAAAAAAATGGAAAAATACATGGCAGGCATTAAATGTAACAAAAAGGGTAACAAATTAATAAAAGCTGTCCCTAAAATAAACAGAAATGATGCTCTGCACACATATTAATCACAAAATGTAAAATACAAAATGAGATAATATTACTTGTACATCATTAGTGCTACGATTTAATTTTATTGACTAAATTCCAAATTTATTATGGACATCTTGTAATTAAAATATTGATACAGTGATGACACTGTAGCAAAAATAGCAAGATAATCATGCAAAGCTATATAATTATATGATTGATCGTTATTCACTCTACTCTGCAAGCAACCCTTCAAATTTTTTTTTTAAACGAGTAAATGGCATTTGTTTAAGCATTCCATTTTATATGTAAAAAAGGGTAACATCTGGTTAAGGTTACACGCCCTAGATTATGTCTTCACTATCACAAGGATGGATAAATATTTACCGAACGCTGAGATGGGCAGCATGTAAGACTTCAGCTGCTGTTAAAAAGCAACTACAGACATTTTGCTGAAGGGCAATTACAGTAAAACCACGAGTGCACTATTATTACAGAGAACAAAAACCTTCTCCACTTAAGTGCACATACAAAGAGGAACATTTTGCACCACGACTCGCCGTTTAGTGAACAGAGCCTAAGGTGAGAAGTAGGCTTAACTACTAATTACAGCTCCAAACAACTCCTGTGATACATGGTAGTAACTTAAAGAAAAAGGTTTGTCTGGCTGAGTATCATGGGAGTTGTATTTTCATAAAACATGGAAAGCTCCTTGTTGGGTTTCCCTGCTCTTTTGGATATTTAATCTAACCTTGTAGCCTGAATCCAGGTTTATATCACAAGCAGCCAGTTACAAATTGGATGCCGGGTAGCACAATACAGAAACTCCAGATTATATTCTACTATCAAATTACGATATGGCATTTGGATACACTTTTTTTTTATACTTACCCATATAGCAAGTTTTGCTTTATTTCCATCAACAGAGATGGTTTTCACCTTGAAGTCAACACCTACGGAGAGAAAAAAAAGGGATTAAAATCTATAAAACTCCTGCCCCGCAAATGTTTCTTCATTATTATATCCACCATTTTTTATTATTATGATGGGTGGGATGCTCTCAGTGTCATAAGGTTAGGGAAAACGGTTTATATGTTCTCCGTGACTATGATCTCTAGGAATTGGAGTTCTTAAGAGATTAGGTTACGTTGAAAAGTACATGACGTTCCGACTCACAACGCGTATCCCGTGTCTTCAGAACACGTGGTTCGGCACATGTTGACTTTGGTGACTGACGTGGTTGTTGACAAATGGAGTCTATTATATTGCGATTATTATTCTAACCTCCAAAGGTTAGTTATTATCTGATGTGTCATATTGCATAATGCATCAGCTATGACAAAAAATAGCATTTTAGTACTTGTTTCTAAAAGGGATTTTTTTTTCTCGGAAACCAGCATGTGCTCCTTCTGTAATAAGCCTCACAGAATTCTGGAGGCAATTAAACCTTTTACAGAGAAACTGTCACAACAGAGACAAAACCATAACTTATTCCAGCATGGAAAGCCTTCTATCGCTCGTGTTGTGTTCAAGTAACTTTCCACTTTTACGATATTCAAACATTTTTCTGGTCTGACACCTAACTAAAGGCAAAGCAGGGAATGTCACACAAATCGGCCTTCAGCTCCCATGATGTGCCAGAGAAGACCGTGTGCCGCGCAGGTGAGAAGTTGGGACATGTTGATCGTTTGATAATAACTTGAGAGGCACTGCACAAACGTATCGGAGGGCGAGGGAGCAACTTAAAAACAGGTACTGTAGCATGACGGCAACTACAGAGCACACCGGAAAATAACCGCGGAAGAGTTATTTGCTTAAGAGTTAAGCAAAAAAAGAAGAAACATGACTAATGTACTGTAAATAGGTATTAAAAACGGGCATCATCTGGGGCATGAGTCACCCTTTAACAAGCAGGTCTGGTATTGTTATACTGCATCCATACACAACAATCGAGTTAGAAGCCATCTCCTCTCCTCCTACTGTGCTTTGACAGGCGTTTTGGCACCATTGGGATTACTATGTACAAGGTCACCCACATGATCTAAAATAGAACACAATCTCCGTACTAACAAGATAGCTTTTTATACAAACCGGCCTCAGACATGCACTAAAACTGTACCACATAATATCAAAAATGCATTTGCAATAAAAGGATCACAAGAACTCACCAATTGTAGCTGCAAGTTCTGGGTCAAACGTATCATCTGTGAACCGTAGCAGAAGGCTGAAAAATATTTACAGAAGGGGTTAAGAAAAAGGTGATTGAACATATTTTTATAATAATCCAGCAAAGGTCTTCTCCTCCCAGTGCTTTCTGCCCTAGCACCTGGATTCTGGATAGAACCCAACTATGGCCTGCCTGTAGTAACGTAACCTTCTGAATGAACTAGAATGTCAGAACACAGAACGGAGAGGGGCCAAACAGCTCATCAGGCCGTTTAACATAAACTTAACAGTTATTTAATAAAAGGAACCTGACAAGTAAGGATATTTATATAAAAATATCTTACAACTACTACTCTCCAACTAAGAACGAAAGCCAGCTTGGTATTTTTAGAAAGAAGAAAAAATATTTATTTTCAAGATGTCACTGAAGCCTAAAATCATACGCTTTTGACAAACGACAATACGCTAACAAACATAACGCAATGAAAAGCACACTAGGACCCGAGCTTCTCCTGATATGTAAACTTACAGTATTGACATTTCCAAGCCATATTTTTAACTATGCTTGTTAAAGGTCCTTGGTAAAACGACCCATCTATTCTAGAATCTTGAAGAATCAAGGAGAAACATAAAAGACAATTCATCTAGATATAAGTGTTGTTTGGACAGGTCAAGCCGCAGGTTGATGCCATACAAGACATATTCAAACTGGTATATACAATGTCTTGTTACAGTCTCAGTCTATAAAGCCTGAAAAAAATTGCACGCTGAGAATGGGCTACTCGACTGTGTTGTGCAAATGGTTAGGGGCTGCAGGATAGTGTTTTGTGCAAGGAACAGGAAAATAAGGAGGGACAGTGCACACTGACAATATATAGAGTCATTGTTACCAGGCTCCTAGGATTTGTGAAGCAGACACTTGAATAATCTATTCAAAAGAAAATGCTAACATAGCCTATCACAAATGCAGGCTTCACAATTTAAATAGTAATAACACATAGTAATTACACAAATAACATTTAATAGCGCTATAATTTACTACAGAGTGGGTGTGGGCTGTTTTTCTAACTGGATAAAAATACTGGCTCAGTTTGTTTTTTTACAGTAATGTAGGTTAGTATTAACAAAAGCTTGCTTTTTTTTGTTTTTGTTTTGTTTTTTTGCTGATTTGGCTCCAATACACCTCCTCCAACTTGGAGTCTGCCATTGTCAGGGATAGTAAAGTCCCTCCTCCGTGCACTCTCATTAGTCAAAGTGCCCATCGAGGTGATTAAAACCAAGCCATTCCGCTATTTACCACAGGCAGTACAATAAGGAGTCAAGGTGTCTGCCTGGTAGATTAGGCTTAAATAACAGAGCTAATTTGAAAATGTGTTACTAGCAAAAATAAGTAAAAAACATGGAGAGGACGCCTTTAACTTGTGTTAGTTTAAAAGCTGAAGTCGTGAGTAAGCTTCAGATACAATCTCCAACAACACAATGTAATAAGACCATTGCGACATCACCTCCAACACCGCGCCATTCTATATTTAGAACAAACTTTGAGATCCGTCCATTCTTTCAGCTGACATTTAGAACTTCATTCCAATAACCCTTAAGCAGCAGATGTATCTTGATACTAGGACATAATTAAGGTGATTAGGAGGTAACAAATAAGCTAATACATAAAAATAAAAGAAGTGACTTGCTTCCGTTATCCTGTTAAGGCAAAAAAGCGTAGAGGAGCACTCCTTACATTCATATCAAAGGCCAGACCAGTCTCCAAAATGTATTTTTAATTTTTGAAAGTGGGACTCGCCATATTTTTATATCCTTTTCATACTGTCCTTTGGTTGATAGGAAAACGTATTTCATATTTACTGCAAAAAGTTGCCTAAACAGCAAGTTCATGATTTAATTGCTTGTTTCACTCTGCTACAGGAATACTAACCTTTAAGTGTAAAAGAAAGAAAACTAAGCATAAAACATTTGAGTTGTGTTGCTGTTTTCACTCATCCTCCCTCTCTCTCTCTCTCTCTCTCTCCCTCTCTCTCTCTCTCAATATTCTGGTCTGCCAATGAACATCTGGTACACCCTCTCCTCGCTCCTCCAATGGAAGGAGAGGGGGTGCCCAAAGACGCCTCCCTTTTGTGAAAGTTGTGTTTTCTGTATTTTGTGATCTTTAAGTGTCATTACTATAACTCTCTCATTAATTCTTCCATACAATTTAACCCACTGCCGAAGGAGCTATGCTGTGTGCTGATGCGGCCCAGTAACAGAACGTACTTAAAATATATAAATTATATATACGGTCTTAGGAATTGGTAGATCTCGTCTTCTCTTAGCACTTCTATAAGATGTCTGTCTGGTAGGAAGAAATCATAGCATTATGTAAGTAAGCGCTAGAGAATTAAACAAAGGAATGTCCAACCGTATTACAAGAGTCCGCGTCAGTCAGTCAGTCAGTCAGTCAGTCAGTCATGCAACCCTGTGATTCTACAGGTGAATACAGGACCTATTTATATGGCTGCTACCTTTACAGCGACTCACCATTCCAGTGGGTATGCTGTGTACTTATACAGGGGCCACAGTTCCTAACATGTGACTTCTGACACACTGTGACTTTATCAAAGTATCATTGCTCACATATTATATATATAATATATATATACACACATATACACATACACACACACACACACACAGTACTGCCACATCAGCATAGGTGAGGCTGTACAGTAACAGAAAAAATAAACACGGCGCTTCCACCTACTCCCCTAAGTCACTATGAACTCTATAATATTAACTACTAAGCGTCTGAGTGACAAAGAATGCTGTCAGGGTTCTGAGAGAAATAGAAACATATCAGCGTTTACATAATAGAATAGGGCTGGGCAACTGCGTCTCACGGCTGGTAGGATTCACATAAGCACCAGGCAACCCCAACTGGGCTGAGGATCTTAGGAGTGAGAATCCAACAGCAGCTGGAGAGCAGAGAGGGGAAGGCACCGGGATGGACGGGTTATTAACGCGACCCGAACGAGCTTTTACGTCCGTGACGGCGAACACCTGGTCGTGAGAACAGTATGTAAAACAGCATACGTTACAGTGGAGCACTGTCACTAGGCCCAAACCAGCCAGAACGCGCCCTGACGAGCCCCGCCAGCTGACCGCGTACGGTCACCTCCTCACCTGGACTTGCCCACCCCGCTCTCCCCTATGATCAGGATCTTTAAGGTGGTCAGGATATCTTCCTCCATCCTTCAGCCGCCACTCCGGCTCTGCGCAGTCAAACACTGCGCGTTCTCGCGACCCTTCACCCTACGCGTCCCCGGCTCGAAGATGTCTGGAGTGTCAAAACAGCACACAGCGCGCACCCGCAGGACTGTCTTCCGGCTTCTTCCTGTACGCGCGCGCCCCCGATGTACGTACTCAACGCCGCGTACTTTGGCCGCGTTAACAAAGCGTGTATGTGAGTTTGAGAAGAAGCAAAGACTTCCGGTACCACAGCAACTGCTACAACAGCGGGCCCCCATTAGATGGCGCTAGAGCTCTATGCACCAGAGCTCCGAATAAAAGCCCCGCAGTATAGTACCAGTTGCCATGCATATTTACCACTAGCTCTTAAAGTTGCCATATATAAAACGTCTAAGTGGTGTTGGACATTCGTGCCACCTCGTTTACCCGTGTCAATAACATAAAGTACATAGGCCTAGTACATATGAATTCAAACACTATCATTCCAATTAGGAAACCGCTTCCCCTTCTTTACAAATTCAGTTCTCAACGTCCTTAAAATAGGCCTCAAATATTTTAACATTAAGGGGGAGAAAAAATAATAAATTAGGAACCTTGTTATTGTATCCAAGCGCACTTATTACATGGAAATATGAGCGAAGACACAAGTCTATCAAGCTTAAGCGCACCATTGATCGCATTGAAGTGATTCCCAATTATGCCTCAAAAAAGAGAAAATGTAATCTTCACTACAAAATGTCAGTCTGATTCCTCACTGGTACAACAAGCTATAGCTTACCATGCATTATAATCCATTATATCACTGTATATATAACACAGCCCATATCTACAGGGCCCTTCACTAATATTGCAAATAATGCTGTGGATAAGTTATCGTTTAACCCTTTTGATATTTTCTTTAAAAAGTACTTTAAAAAGTATTTGCTCGATTATAAGACGACCCCCCAAAAG